>VZSR01000520.1:49589974-49634149 GCA_013398615.1 Brachypodius melanocephalos | reverse complement strand
CCTGTGCCTCCCGTGACACCCAAGGCGCCCCGCCGGACCCGCCGCGGCGGCAGCGGCAGCGCAGGGCGACTCCGGGGAAGGTCGCGGCACCCCTTCGGCAGCGGCAGCCCCGAAGGGGCGGGCAGCGACAAGTAATGATGTAATTAGATTTCTTATATCTTAATTTAGTATACAGTGATAACTCCTGTTATTAGTTCATTCAGAAATGAATAATATGGTTATAGCCAAAAGAGAAACACCATAAGCTTCACAGGACCGTGTGAAAGGAAGAGATTAGATAATTCTAGGGAGGAAAAAACCAAAAAAGGGCAGGAAAGATCACCAGAAATCAACAGGCCCAACATGGACTTGGTCTGCTGAGTATAAACCGTTACCCAGCAAAGATAGAGAGAGCATATGGTTGAACTGTATTTGTATCATAAATAATGATAATTAGTATCTATAATTTATTGAATCCATTAAAAACATCATTGCATTATTATAATTTTAATTGTATCATATATTACAGGCATTATTTATATGCACATTATGTATAATCTGTATGTAATATGTGTAATAACAATCTGTATAATAAAATAAATTCCTAATAATGTGAAATGCTCATACTGTGACTGTTGATACAGAAGTCAATCTTAATAACACATGAGTGGCCTTGCTAAATTCTGTTTAAAGCTTCTGCTGGCAGCAGATAGTGCTGCCAGTGTTCATTTTACTCCTACAAACGGAGAAATTTGCATAACAATTTCAGTGTAACAAGCAGAATATAGATATCTCACTGAGAAACTGTTAGGTAACAACTCAACAGTGATTAATTGAAGACCTGTGTTACTTGTTCTGTTGAGTAATCCAGAGCGACAAAAATGCTTCCCGGTGGGTATATGTTATACTCAGAGTGTCATTAAATACTACTGCTAGTTTCAAATATGACTGCAATTATTAAATATTAGAGCTAGTTCTCCTGTATTCCTTTGAAAAGTAGTAGAATTTAAAGTAAAAAAAATGAGGTTGTTTTAACAAGATTGTGGAGTGTATTGAGACTACCTTATCAGCTTTATTTACATAGCACACACAAACACTGATTTTGTTTATAGATCCCCATTTAACAAAATGGGATGAAAAACAAAACTAAGATTCCTTGATTTGTTCTGACCAGACTCCCCTTCAATGACATTTCTGTCAAAGAATTCATTTTGCATGAGCTTTTGTTTTTTTTTTCTCTGAGTGGTGTTGTGAGAATAAGTTATGACTACCTCAGAAGTGCATTGTTTATGCTAGAATATTTTGTGTCAGATTAATCACAATCATGTAGCTCTTCAGAAATTCAGTGCAAAACAGTTTACTGATGGAGTGGAGAGAAAATTTGAATTATTTTCACACTGTGTCTCGATAAATAGTGCAAATGTGAAAACTTGAAATAGTGCATGTCACAGGGAGAATGGGAGCTTCAGATGAAGTTTACTAAAGAAGCTCTGCTGTCTGAGAAGTTTGTCTGAGGGGCAGAAAGAACTCCTTTGTGTATTTAACCTCCTTCATAGAAAGGGGTTTAAATGAAGGTAAATCCTTCCTTAGCCTTAGATTTTGGCAACAGTTTAAATTTAAGGAAGCATTTTGTCCCACGAGTTGTAATGATGGCAAATCAGACATATTTATATAAAAATGAATTATTTATTAAGACAAATGAACAGACATAACAAGTAAAACATCTTAATCAGCATTACTGTACACTATAAAATTAAACTACTAGTAGATTATAGCATCACTTAGAACAGTGCACTGTATCATGGTATCTATATTAAAGCTAGGAAAAGAAATAATATTGATTAGGAGTCGAATGTAACTTCCTGCCGAAATGGTGATAATGTGCACAGATTCTTTCACTTAACCCCCCACAAGTAACTGTGAAAAAATTGTCCCTGCTCTCGGGAGAAACTCCATGGTTTTTCAGAAAAATGTATAGAAGGTTTCTGCTTTGTGGAAGTTTGCTGTGGCTTTTATAATTGCAAAGTAAATGGCTGTCGCTCAGAAATTCAGCTTATCTTCCAGATCTCACTTCAGAAGTAAGATGTTTATTGGTAGTTGAGATGCCAACCAGTGTCAGCCCTGGTGCCAAAATGGTGCCAAAATGACTCACTACAAGACAGCTCGTCCTGCTCGAGTTATCTGACTGGATAACAAACAATAGCTAAGTTTTTGTGGGGAGTAAGATGCAATAGCAATAGCTTCCTATATTTACCTACAAGCAAGTCAAAGTAGGTTTGCATTACTTCTAGTGGAATGATAAGTATAGATGCCAAATTCTGTACTCCTAGAAGTGATGACACATGGCCACCTGTGTCTGCATCGATAACTCAGGGAGGGAAAGTGCAAAATGCTCAGAGATGGTCAGTTTATCTGACACAACTTTGTATGCCTTATTTGTCTGTGTGTTTAATCCTCACCACAACTATGCACCAGAACCAGTTTTGGAGAGAAATGCTTGATTCTTCATTTTTGGATGTCTTTGAATTAGAAAATAATCATATTTAACTAAGGATATCTCCAGAAATACAAACACAGGAGCAACAAAGTTATATTTAAAGACCCTATATAATGCTGAAGTTAAACAGTATATGCTATAGTGGCTGCTTCAGAATTCGTACTTAGTTGCTTTCTTAAGCGCTATGGTGGTGTTGTTCGTGTCTGCATGAGTCTTTCACTTAAAACAGCCACGCAGGAATGTCTTTTTTGTGAAAACCCAGGCCAGGATATTCTGTATTCTGGCCTTTAATCTTTGCCAACCCAGTAGATTCTCCCCATGTGATGAGGAAGTTGCAGTCCCTTGCAGCCACCCGGCCAAGTTTTGCTGCCCTCCTCAAGCAGGGATGGCCCATGCCAGTGTCACAAGCCATGCAGTCTCTGCAAGATTTCTGCTGCCACGCCTGTACAAAGGCTGTAATGTCCAGTGCCAGTGCCTTCTTTCAATTCCTGTCTTCTTGGGTAGGAAGCGTTTGGGAGAAGTGTTTGGATAGGCAGCCAGCTTCTTGCTGTGTGATTTGCACAGAACTCAGCTTCACACATCTGCCGTGTTTTGTGTCATGCCCACCCTAGAAGCTGCGAGATCGCTAAGTGGAAATCACATCTAAGATGCAGCAGAGCAGAACTGCACTCATGGACACTTTATCTCCATCCTGACCCTTTAATTTTGAAGTTTCACTGGCTACTGCAGGTCTGATTTTGGGCTCTTAGTGGTGCCTTCTCTGGTCTTCCTAAGTGAAGATCACTGCCAGCTTCCTCAGTTAGACATATATTTCCACTCCTTACGTTGCAGAGAATTTTTCTTTCAACCAAATAACTTTGCTTTAAAATAAACTCAAGCCTTAATATTCTAGTTCTCTTTACTGAAGAAACAGCTATTTTCTTTTACCAAATGAGTCCTGAATATTTTGATCTGCTTTCATACATATTTTGATTGTTCTATACTGCTACGTAATTATTTTTCACAGTGTCCTTGACAGACTGAATGTGACTGTTTAAATCGTATCTTGTGTATATACTTGTTCATCATCTTTTATTCAGTTTTAACAATCTGAAAATCTGCTGGAAATGGTTCAAATTCTCATTTGTCCTAATTGCTGAACACAGTAATTGTGATGGGAGATCCTGGAGACTGTCTTGTGTTTACACCCTCATGGGAACGTGTGATGAATGGAGGTTTGCCCTTTTACAATACTTTCATTAATTTCCTTATTTTCCTCACTATTGTTGATTCTTTACAAATGCTCAGCAGACTAACAATGCCAAGTTTTAAAGTATATAATTAGTGTTTGAGGCATGAGCACAGGGAATGGGAAATCAAGGATGTGTTAGGATGTATTTTAAGCATGCATTTTCTTATAACCATCTCAAAACCCCTCAGCCCTTCTCTTATTTGCATATATAGAATAATAATTTTGTAATAGTGTCTTGACAGTCTTTTCATTATCCAGACCTGTAGAAAATTATGACTAATGGTTCTTATTCCTCTTACCCTTCCTTAAAATGTTTCTGTATATGTTGGGGAAAAAAAAAATTAAAGAGCAGTCATTCCTATTCTGCGAACTATCATGTAATCACAGAATCATAGAATGGTTTGGGAAATCCTACTGAAGCAAAGCCACATGAACTGTCTGGCTCCTGCTATTCCTTTGCACCATTCTCACAACGACTTTTTCAGTTTTTAGGGAGCAAACAGACAATGGGTAGGCTGAATCCCACTGCACTGCTAAGGGGACTCTTCCTTCTGAACAAGGACTGCTCAGTATGTCTTTCCACACAGTGAAACCCTGTATTTGTGTTCTGTGCTATAATATTTTTCAAGATGACACACTGTGCATACACATCAAAACTGATGAAGAACTCCAAATATTGTACTTAAATAAAGAGTACACACACATATAAATACAAAACCTTTAAACAAATGTGGCTTTGTGTAATAGAATAAAACACCAGTAAAAATATTTAAAGAACATAGTTTCCTTTGTTATGTACTTTGTTCACAGAAACAACTATTGAGGCATATCACATCTGAGTTTATTAAGACCTTGACCTAGTACATGTCAGTTGTTGCTCAGGGGAGGATGGTAGATCTTCATGATTACCAACACTGTATTAATCCTAACCCTGCACCACCCAAAGAATCTTCTTCCTACTTCTGTATATTCTTGAATTTCCCAAATGTGGGACCTTCCATCGTGTGAGTTTTCCCTCCCACTGTGACTCCAGTAACAGCAGAATCCAACCTCACCTTCCTCAGTGACTACCAGGTTTTGTGAGAAGTGCTTTGTCCAACAGCCTCAGGACATGAATCACAATCAAGGTCGGTTGGTATTCTTCCACCAGTACTCGGGCTCCTTCTTACTACTCTGCTGTTTCCGTTTTAAAGACCAGACCTTTTATCCTATTCTTGATGGTCACTTGCACCAGGATTTTAAAAACTTCAAGGCATAAATACTATCTTACTCAGAAATTACATTGCTCAAGGTGATATAAAATATTGCTCTTGTAACCACACTGGAAATATTTCATGTCTTTTTGTTCTTGACCATCCTTCAGGACCAGAACATGTCTACACTCTCTCCCTCGAACAGAATATATAAATTAGATATGATTACTTATTTTGAAAATGGCAAACAGTAACATCTGCTTACAAAGAACCTCCTTTTCTTGCAAAGCTGAACAAGATTGACAAAGGAAATAGAGGACTAAAACTCCACCAACTGCTGTGGCTGCAGGGCAAAGGGTGTTTGGTTTCCACAGAAACACTCACAGCCTGCTCCTGAGGAGGACCACTAGAGCATGTCTCAGGGTTGCCCAGTGCAGGGGGGTGCAAGTGGTTGTGAAAATGTGGGATTTTGTATAGCTGACCCTTGTATGACTTGAATTTTGGATACTTGGCTGCACTATTAGATTGTGTGTTGCTAATATGGAAACAGGTGAGTACGGACTGCATTAGAAAAACTGTCCCAGAAATTGCCAGATGTGTTCGTACGCATGCCCAGACCACCTGGAAGCCTTATCAAAGAGCTCCTGTGAAGTGGTATTTCACTGCACTCACTGTATGACAGCTCTCATGTCATTAAAAATTGGCTTATTTTAAAACTGTTATATGCATAAAACTATTTATTTAAGGCAAACACAGAACACTCTGAACTAATAAACCATCACAAATTTCAGAGGATTTTTGGATTATATCTTGCTTAATTTAGGTGAGCTTAATATGAAGCTACAAAAGTGTAAAAACTGCCTCCTGACATGGGAAAACTGTGTTTGTGTTGGAAAATGAACGCTAGTTTTTTCAGGGACAGCTTCAAAGACAATAACTTTTACAAGTCCCTCAAATTCAAATACGGATGTTGAAAAAATGCAGCAAGGGGACAAGCTGACATGTTTTGTTTTGAATTAATTCAGGATCTTCTGCTGAAAAGATCTCTGATTGGATTTCTGGGCAACCTTTCATCACTGAAGTAAATAACTTGATATTCTCACTCCTCACTTAGGGGAAAATCCTCAGTTTGAAATCACTGAACTTCAAGAAGATAAATGAGTTTTCCCCTCTAAATGAAGGACTGTTTAAGCTTTGGACTATTGTGCCAGATGACAAATTCATTAACTTCTGGCTTGTTGCCCCGACTTATTTGTGTTTTGGCTTAACCCACGCATGTGAACCCATTTTCCTGCTCTCAAATACATAAAATCAAAGAGCAGATTTGCTGTGACTCATGTGCTTGGTTATATATGTTTATCATAAGTAAAAGCCAAATGTCAAGAACAGTAGATATTCCAAGAGTTGTAGTCCAAAAGTCTTACTAGAAAGTGCTGCCACTACTGTCCACTTTACTTTAGACAGAAAACCATCATTCAGTACATTGAAGAATCAACCCCCAAATCACCTTATTGTAAAAATACATTGATTATAACTTAGCATTTTTCCTAGATAAAAGAAAGTATGCAAGAATATGTTGAATACATGTTGAATACATGACAAAGCACATATCCCAGCAGTGACCAGGTCACCTTTCAGACCCTGCTGACTAAAGGCTTTGCCTGGTGGCCATTACACCAATGCTTTCACTTTGGTTAATGTAGCAAAGAGCAAGAAAATCAGTATCACAAAAACACATACAGCCTTCTCTGAAATATTTCTCTAAACATTTTCTAACATCTTTCCCTCAAAAACTATCCTTCTGAGGGAGAATCATGGGACTGAGAAAGGTGGAGAGGGATGGGAAGGAAGAAAGGAAATTTCATACCAACATGTGTGTCATATTATAACCACGTAGCCCTGTAACATGGTATTGCCTTTGCTAATAACATGCCCTGAGCTCTTTACTGTTTACCAGGACTTGTCACACCTGGTCTGCCCAAACCTGCTTGCAGCTCCTTCTTACCCGGATGAGTCATGATACCAATTTTTCTAAGTCACCATGTGTCTGTACAACATCATTTTTCACCGACCTGGAGCTCTGGATGGACAGCCCCCACATCCCAGGCTGCTTTAGCAGGAATACTGTCAGCAGGTCCAAGGCAGGCAGCACACCCTACATAAAGAAACATTGTATTTTCAGCTAAAACAAAGTAGTTAGAACAAGAAAATAGTTTTCTGTATACCTTTTCCCATAGTCCCTAAAGATTAATTATATAGGAAAGGAATGTTTATGGAGAAGATTTTGTTTAAAACCACTGTTTATAATTCTGCTTTCAGCAAAAGATATTCCATGTGATTTGACCAGTTTTCTGAGGCTTTTTCTTTAAACAAGGTCAACTAAAAACCTCTTGATTTCAACTTCTACATACCACCCAGTCGAGCTACCTTTGAGCTTTGCTAGAATATAATAGGAAAAAAAGTACTGCCTGGTACGGGTAGTAATATACATCTAAACATGCATCTCATTTCATCCTTTCAGTGTTACACTCATTCACAAATACAACAGCCTGTAGGTTGTTAAACAATCTGAAGTTTAATTCAGGTATCTTAAATTTTTTTCCTAATAGAAGAATACCAAAGGATTAGGGTTGGGTTTACATCAACTTCAGTTTTGATGTAAAAAGCAGAAATAATCTTTTACTAAAGATTCCAAAGCTTTAAAAATGCACTCAAAAATTGGTTCATTGCCCTATTTAATCCTAAATTTCAAAGAAAGTAATGTCATGACTCACACCTGCTTGTATTGTCTAGCATTATTCCCAGAAAGACTAATCAACAGATTTGATGCAAAAGCTTAATTACAGTTCTCCCAGGAGACAGTTTGTTTACTAAAAAATCAGCCATATGCAAATTCCTGACTTACCATGGCATGTTTAGTGGCTTCTTGAGGGAGTGTAACAGTTTGTTTATGTTTTCACACAATTACTTCAGCTGACAAGTTGGTTTTAGGGAAGAGGTGGAACTTGGAAATGATTGAACTTTATTGTCCGATGCACTGAAGGAAGACACTTCCTGTGTAAACCAAATGGAGCTGGCTTCTGCATTCACTTTTAGGATAAAAAGCCAGGGCAACTCCTTTTTTACACTGTTTCCAAGGAGCACTTTGTTGTGCAGACACTGTATAAAAGCCAGTGAAAGGAATTGCAGCTGGGAAGCTGCACCCGATGTGCACAGGGTGTGAACTGGGTGGTGTAAACCAAACATGCAAAAAACATCACAAGGGAAAGATGGGGGGCTCAACACAGTTTGGGGGGTTCCTTCGACACCCTGTTTAAGGGGGAGACTAAGTGATCAGCAGGTGTTGAAGATGGATTTAGGTTGTGGGTGGTGGGAATGGGAGTCCTGCAGGCCCCTGTGTGCAGACAAAGCCAGGAAAGTCCAGCCTTGCAGCAGGGCAATGAGCCATGAAGGGGAGAGAGGTGTCAAGTCAGAAGATATTTTAAATTTTTTCCCCCCACCTTTAGCTTTCTGTACAATTGATTTAAAATTAAATTTCATATGGGAAGACGGCTCATGGGATAAAAATGGCCAAGGACTAATTCCCTGTAAGAGTATGGGACTATGTAGCAGAATAACAGCTCATTTGGAATTAACAGATTCAACCACTGATGCATTATTCGCTTGTTTTTATTTGTAATTCATGGTGTTATAAACCATTTTATGGTTCTGATTTAAGTCATTGCAAAAATGTTTGGTTTTACTTCTCAACCTCCTGGAGAAAAGCAACATCCTGGTGTTTTCCCATGTGGAGGTGTGGCACTGAGTGCTGATGAGATAATAGAATCACCCAGAATCTACTGAGGGGAAAGAGACACACAAGGATCATCCAGTCCAGCCCCTGTCCCTGCCCAGAGCCCCCAACAATCCCACCCTGGGCATCCCTGGCAGCGCTGGCCAAAGGCTCCTGGAGCTCTGGCAGCCTCGGGGCTGGGACCATTCCCTGGGGAGCTTTTCCAGTGCTTATTCCACCCTCTGGGGAAAGAACCTTTCCCTGATCTCCAACCTGAGCCTGCCCTGGCCCAGCTCCAGCCCTTCCCTGGGTGCTGTCCCTGTCCCAGAGCAGAGATTGGAGCTGCCCCTCTGTTGTCCCTTGGAAAGGGCTGAAGCCTCCTGACCTCAGTCTCTACTTCTCCAGCTGAGCAAAGCAAGTGTCCTCAGCCTCTACTCCTACGGCTCCTCCAGACCCTTCACCATCTCTGCGTCCTTCCTTGGGACACTCTCTAATAGCTTTGTATCTTTCTTATATTGCAATGCCACAAACTGCACACAGTCATACTTGTCCTAAGTGCTGATGTTCATTTTGGAGAAATAATTTGGGTTAACTGTACTTACAGCATTACCCTGCCTAGTTTAGGAAACACGACTGGAATGTGTTCTTTTAAAAAAATGTCCTCTATGTCCTTGCAGAGTAAGCTTTTATTCAAATAGCTGCTAGAATATATAAGCTCTGAAAATCAGCCTGTGATTTTTTTCAGTGCAGCTTCTCTTTCATTGCTTTGCATGACTATACATACAATAAAAATGTGTAGTTTTGATGCTCTCCCCTAATTAATTTTTAATTGCTTCCTAGTAATTAGTATTTCAAATGTATTTATTCTTGCAACATGACCCACCTTTTGGGGACATCTCAGTACTGAGAATTCTATTTACATTTATATACAATGAACTCTACATGTATTCATTAAATAATGATGTAATATCGTATGTTCTTTACATGTATATAAAATATTACTCTGTGTATAACATACATGTGTTCATTTTTGGAACCATCTACAGGAATCTTGTATAGTCAGAGGTGTTTTAACTGTAAAGGAAAGGTAAAAGCAATCTTGCTGCGTAATCTAGCAACAACAGCCAAGTCAGTTGACTTTTATTCCCAGCCTTCTTTCTTTGTATGCCTGGAAACATATTTTGCATAACATTTAAAAAGCAGGACATTTATGACAATTGTCATTAATCTCAAATTGCTAAAAGTGCAATTTCAGTGGCTGAACTTAATATTTCCAGCATCACAAATTTCCTATACTATTGATTTCTTAGTATTCTCTACCTCACCAACATGGGCAATATTGGTCTTTGGTAACCATATATCAATGTGTGTGTTAAATTTAGTGGTGGAAAGGGAATTCAGTAGACCTAGAAAAACTTTAAAATACCTAATTTTTCAATGAATTAGGAAAATAGGCCCTGTGTAAAGGGTAAAATAATTTATTTCTTTTTTGACTCAGAAAATTTTAAACTTTTAAAATTAAAATTACTAAATTTTCTGTAATTTACTGTATGACATAATACCAACAGACAGGATGCATATAGAGATAAAGCTCTACAAATCCAGGCTGAGGACCTTGATGTGATGCATTTTTAACTGATGCTAATGGCTTCCCACATCCATCCCCCATATTCAGGATGACTGACATACTATAAGAAAAAGAGCTGCAGATGAAAAATTAAAAGTAAACTTGTGAGATTCAATAGCAAAAAGTCTGGCTGTCCTCAGGTGTGGAGAATAAAACGAGTGTCATTAGCTGGAAAATGCAAGAGCTATCTTAAGAGATCCGATAAGCTTTTTTTCAGAGGCCCTTTGGGATATATTGAAATGACTACAAAATGTCCAGAAGAGCTGCTGGTCACCCTGCAGGTGACAGCAGTGCCCTTTGCTCTCCAGGTCATCGCTGAGCTGCAGCAGCGCCCCGAGGGCACAGTGGGTGTGACAGTCCGGCACAGCTCCGTTAGCTCCAGGGCTGGGGGAGCCTGGGCCCCTCCTGTGCCCCAGGGATGATATTGGGGACCCTCACCCCAGGGATGATATTGGGGACCCTCACCCCAGGGATCCTCCTGTGCCCCAGGGCCAATGTTGGGGATCCCTGATCCAGGGCCCCTCCTGTGCCCCAGCACTTACACCAAGGTTGTGTGTTCAATTCCTCTATGGCCCATTTGCCTCAAAGTTGGACTCGATGATCCTTGATGACCCTGAGTGGGTCTCTTCCCACTCAGAATATTCCGTGAATCTGGACTCTGTGATGCTGCAAGCAAACGAACAGGCTGGGCACTGCAGGGAACCAGTCCACTCTCTGTTCTTAGTCTGTACTTCAGATCTCTGTGTGATTCTTACCCCAGAGGACCCTCACACAGTTACAGTCTTCGCAGTCGGTACTCTGTCTTCCTGTTTTAATAAAATATAGATAAAGCCGGACACTTTTTAAAAAAGCTAGATATATTATATGATTTATCGGAGCAGTTATACTGGCACTTTACACAGCAGTTTCATTGCCATCTCACCAAGTGTCATTTTAGCATAATTGCTTCTCAAGTAATATCGGATGGTTGTAGATATATATTATATAGTCACAGGAAAACATTAATAAAGAGGCTTTTTCCAGCCTTTTGAGGGATTTTTTTCAGGCAGTGAAGCCTCACTGGAGCTAAGCTAATTAATGTCAACTTTAATGTGGAAAATATTTTTATCAGTTGCTTTGATACCAGGAAATGTAAGATGATTTTTCTTTTTAACCCTGAATAAAAAAAAATTTAGCAAACCAGTTAGTCAGAGATATGGAGATCTTGTACTAGTATTGGTATTTTGGATAACAATTTATGAACCTGGGTATCTATAGGTACCCTTTAGAGCCTTTGTTTGATATATTTCTCATTGTTCTCCCACACCCAGGAGACACTTACCTCAGGATCTGCCCAGCCTGGTTCACTTTCCCGGAACTCCCCATCACTTCAACACGTTCTGGAGGAGATGGGTCCCTCTCTGTGTACAACAGAGAGTTGTCTCCTTCCATGAGGGAAATGAATGAATTTTAACCACATCATCGTCCCATTTAAACTGGTACCAACTAAGAAGTAGCTGCCAATTGACTGAAATCTGGTATTTTGCTAAAGTATATTTACGTGTGTGTACAGATGCCAGGAAAGCCCAGGCCTGAATAGCATGGAATTGGTGATGCAGCATAATCCAGGTGTCAGGGAACAACATTACTGAGTGAAAGGGAATAGCGTCAGCAAATTTTGGGTACTATCAAGCACAAATTACAGTGTAGTTTGTTATTATCATCAGCTTTATTCCCCACTTTCAGCATTTCACATCAATCTCAGTGCGAAGTGACAGACAGCTGGGGGATCTAATGACGTGACATGAAAATTATACAAGCCAGAGAGAATAAACGTTTTCCATCTATCTTTCTGTCAATGGCCTTGGGAAAGGTCAGCTGCAGATAAATAACATTCAGCTCCACCAGGCATCACCGCTTATATCTGAGGAACATGAATTCCAGGAGATGAAGGAGTTTGGATTAACCTCATTCAGTGCTCTGGAGTGTTGAGGTGGGAGGGTTATTCACAATATTAGGACCTGGCCCATTGCCTCCACCCTCTACCATGCTCTTCCTCACCTGTTGGGGAATTGCTACTGGTTGTCGTGCTTATTGAAATATTGAACCTTATTACCAAAGTTTGGATGGCCTATTTATCTTAATTGCACAACAAGCATGTTTATGTGACTTGTGAAAATTGTCAGTGTGTGGACAGCAAAAAAGTTGTATCTTAATTTATATGAATTAACGCCATGTACAAAGTTCAATAAACTAGATGTCTGTTTCACCCATGGGAAGGGTTAGTTACACAACCAGAACAAGTCATTACTGTTGGTAACTAGAGATCTCTCCAGATATAAGTCACAAACTGAACTGCAGAATTTGTGATTTTAGGAACATTTAAGAAGAATAAGCTATTGGAAAGATCAAAAAAAATTCTAAGTAAAACTATATTTTTTCCAGTGTGTTAAACCAGTTTGTATAAAGGAAGAACTGACCATTCTGGGGATGAAGCAGTGTTTGGAGTGTCCCAGTCCTACCACTAGTATGTGGATGCTCTCATCTTTAAGGGTGAAATGTTGTGTATGCTCTGCTGCTCTGTGCAGCATAACAGAAACTCAGCTCCTTGCTCTGAATCCCTGGGAGTCAGTGGGAATTAAACTGTAGAGGCAGAAGAGGGTGAGTGTGCTCCTGTGCCCATTACTAATTCTTATTTTCAGTCCTGTATGGATGCACAGCAGTCAGAGCTGTCACTGCAGTGTCTGATCTGGCAGCCGTGGCCCTGCTCAGCACACGAGTCCTGCAGCATTTGTTGCCCTGGCACTGCTGCATATGGGTGGGCTGAGGGCAGCTCTGTGCTGCTCCCAGCTCCTGGGGAACATCCCGGTGCTGTGACTGTGCCATCTCCCACGGCTGGGGGCTGGCAGAGCTCAGCACCTGCAGCCCCACGAGCCGTGCCCGGGGCTGAGCCCTGGCACAGGTCCCAGCTGGTGACTGCGCTGGGCACTGAACTGGTGTGGCATTCCTGACCCATGATCTGCTCCATGATAAAGGATGACTGACTCAGAAAACTGGACTCTGGGTAGGGATAGAAATATGTCAAGCAGCTCCTTGACTAAATTTGGAGTTTCCTCCAGCTCTGAAAAATTAAAAAAAGCCATAAAAAGCAAAGTCAGAATCCCTCTCAATACACAGGACAAAGCAGATTTTGAATCTTCCCTTCCATTTCACATCTGGTCACTAAACTACTCTTGATCTTGAATTGGACAGGGGAATTGCTGCCACAGCAGAAAGTCCGGGGAGTGACATATCAAAATTCCTAAAAGGGAATTTAATCCTTGATTTACGTACAAAAAATACACACATACACACACCTATTTTGCACTAGAAAATTGATAAGGAGTGGCAAGAGATGTAAATAGCACAAAAATTATTTAGGTTTATCAAGACCAGAGGTGCCTGTGATGATCTTCGAAGGGTACAAAAAGGTGGTGCTGTGAATGGAGGATGAAATGACAGGCAAAATTCAGTTTTGACATATGCAAAATAATTTGCATAAAGGAATTAATTGGAACAATTCATACTCCTGGCTAGGCTCTAAATTAACTGTATTAACCCAGAAAAAAACCAAACTTTGTATCACTGGGAAAGCTCAAAGACTTAACATGTAGATATTTTTTAAGCAGCAAGAGTCATTAGAATGGAGAGGGAACAGGAAAAAAGAACACTGGAAGTATTGGGAAGCTGTCAAAGAAATCACTGTTACACACTCACCTGAAATAATCTGTTCAGGTTAGTGTGTCTCAAAAAGGATGTAGATGGAACAGCCGGATTCAGAGTTCAGTTCTGGAAATTTCTAAGTGCTTGGAGAGAATTTATGGGATCTGCAGGGCTGAAATAACTTGAATTTATTGCTAGGTGAAATGATTAAGTGGGAGATCTGATAAACATAAGAAGTAATAAGCAGTGTTAGGAAATTAAATTGTAGGTTTCTGCACATCCTTTATTGTGGAGCAGAAAAGAGAAGGCCTGTCATTGCACAAAGGTGGGAGCAAGTTCAGGAAAACAAACACAGGGAGGTAGTTCTCCACACTATTTGCTGTTATGACTCATTGCTGGGAGCTGTCAATAAGGCCAAAACCTGCATCAGTTAGAGGAGATCAGGCATTCATGGGGATAACAGGAACCTCCGGACCCATTCCAGCGAAGATTCAAAGCCAAGCAAAACCAATTGCAGCGCATAAAGGTCTTTATGGCCCAAGGCTTGAGCTAGGGTCTAGCTGGTGTCCTGGATACCTACAGCACCGGCAGTTTCGGAAGGGCACCCGCTGCGGCCCCGTTCTGAGGGAGAGGAGTGTGGGTGCAGCGAGCCCGGAGAGCCGCGGGTCCCCGGTGAGTCCCGGGGGGCACAGAGCAGGGCAGAGCCCAGGCCAGCGATTGAAGAGCCGGTCCCGCTCGGGGCTGCAGTGGTGCCTCCCGCAACCCTCGGTGCGGGCACCGGGGTGTGAGAGGGGCTGCGAGCCGCACGTCTGCGGGCAGGGTGCTCCGCTTGTGCCGCAGGGATGTCTGTCTGCCTGGGCAGAGAGTGCTCCGCTTGTGCCGCAGGGATGTCTGTCTGCCTGGGCAGAGAGTGCTCCGCTTGTGCCGCAGGGATGTCTGCCTGCCTGGGCAGCGAGTGCTCCCGCGGGGGCTGCAGGAGGAGCAGACCCCACAAGGTTCCCACTGCTGGTGCGTGTCTGTATCCCGAGGCAGAATGTACCACCACAGAAAAGACAAAAGGTCAGAGGTCTCCCAGTGACCAGCTGCTCACATGGGAAAGGCTTTTTTTCAATGGTCAGGAGACAGCAGATAATTTCAGAGGGATCAGGAGGTTTAGCCTCTAGCCTGAATTTCTCTACTGCCAGTAACATGAATATGCCTTCTTCACTATAGAAAAGAAGGAAAAAAAAGAAAAATAAAAATTTGCCAAATGGAAAAGATCAAAGTCATTAAGCGGGAAAGTTTTGTATTTTTCTAAGCTTCAGTTCATAACAAACAATGAGAATTTGAAAGCATGCTGTTGGGAGGAAAGGGTTAAAACCAGAAGATTTGACAAGGAGGAAATAATTTCACTCAAAATGCTGTTGCAGCTGGGAATGATAAGAACGTCGGTGTGGGAAAACTCTGCTTGTTGCACCTAATGTTGTTCATCCTCTGCCTGTTTTGAGAAGTGAAATTCCTGTGCAGAGATACCACTCTCATAGACGTGCTTGTCTGCTGCTGGGAGAGAGAGAGATCATAAAAGCACAGCCTTGTGATAAACCCTTGTGTGAAGCCCTTTAATACAGTTAATACATGGGCAGACAGCAGTTCCCCCTGCTGGGGATGAGCTGGGCCTGACAGAGCCTGTGTCCTGTGTGTCTCTGCCACCCAGCGTTGTTAGTGTGGTAATGAAATAAATGTACTCTGCATGTCGACTGTGATTTGGTGGTTGCCATTACCCGTATGTGTCAATTCCCACACACGTTGAGAATTCCCCTTTAGGTATAAACTCAAACATCTTAATTTGACTTCTGAGTTAACTAGAGAAGTCTCAAAAAATTACTCTGAAGATAACTCCTTCATTTCCTTTGACACAATTTATCATGTATTAGTTTTAAAAATAATTAATTTCAGTACTTTATGGAATGATTGGCACAAGGTGTGGTACTTGTCATCACCACAACTGCTGTAGAAGGGACCCACCAGTTGGTGGGAGTATCTGTTTCCTCTAACTTTAGCAGGGAAGGGAAATACAGGAAATCTCAGAAATAAGATCTATTTTCTTAAGTGTTTCCCGATGCAAAACCACTCAAACTTGTATTTAAATGTAAAAAGATTCCTGGTGCCTTGTTTGTTAATTGGGAAAGCATAAAAGGGTGGTATCATAAGGAACACTTGCTCTGGCCTTTGTTAGACTTAGCACTACCAAAATGAAAATCACCCATTTTGTCTTGTCTTCTGTGGTTAATATTGTTCTTCAGAGTAGCGAAGCTTTTTTTTTTTTTCCTATCCTTAAATGTCCTTTAAAACCTGTGCATTAGTCCATTGTCTGAATTCCAGCTTCTTCAGCCATCAGGATGGCTGACCAAAAAAGCTTCTGTGAGGAAGGACACTGAGGGAACTCTCATTCCCATCTTGTACCACCCTGAGAGCGTTCCGATGTGAGACTGTTCGTTTTTCTGGCTGGAGGAGCCTTTTTGCCTCCAGCGCCAGTGGAGGACAGTGAAGTGGTCACTGTGCCTCTTCTCACAGTCCCTACTCTCCCTCAGCCCCGGGGAGGAGAAGGCAGGACTGGCTCCCGGTTTGTGTTTGGGACTAAAGGAGTTCCAAACAGAGCGGTCACACAGCAAGGGTGAGACACTGGAAGCTGCATCCCTGAGCTGGCAGCATGCAGGGACTCAAAGATGAAAGAGGGAAACAGACCAGAAAGTGCCGTTTTAGTGTGGGAATAGTTGCTAGAAAACATGGGAGAAGCAAATGGAAGGGAATAAAGTCAGCAGGTCAGTGCTGTGGTAGGGAAGGAGCTAAGGCTGGTGTTTCAAACAACACATTCACTGGTCTTAGAGGCGGGAGAAAGGAAATGCTTGAAGTATCTAAACCGAAGCTGACAGCCTTGAAAAACTCTTAAGGATTTAAGAATAAACTCATAGACTCCTGTGGAGATATAGCTTGTAATATTACTGCCTTTAACTTCCCTGTAGGCTTGCATAGAAAAGGCGTTGAAATGCTAAAGGACAGACTGAAGCATTTTAAAATATTCTCTTCTTTTTTGCAAAATTACACAGGCCATTTCTGTTACATGTAAATTAAATGCTTTGCATTGTGGTAATGCCTAAACCTACTGCTTGCTTTATAAAAGAACAAGTGAATACAGACATGAGATTTCAGACAGGCAAGCCCAAACCCCAGCCTGTGTCAGCTGCCTTTCTCTCAGCCCTAGTGCAGCCTCTGGCTCAGCCAGGCTGGGCTCTTGCAGCAGGCTGCAGGCAGGGCTGGGCAGCTCTGCTCCGCACACCGGCGCTGCTTCCTGCGCTGCCCCAGAGCCGAGAGGGGACTCAGCTGGAATCCCCTTTCCTCTCAAAGGTGTGCAATGTCAAACCCTCGGTGGGCACCGGGCTCTGGCATCGCACGGAAATCACTTCAGTGAGTGCTCCAGAGCACATAACACACTTCTGGTGAGACACGGGTGCCCTTAAAGGTGCATAATGAATGTTATCTTCTAAAGGATCTGCAAGATTTATTCCTTCATTCACTTGCACACATAAAAAGCACGACATTTACACTTTGAGCAGTGGGACAGAGAGCGAAGCTGGTCTAGATTTGTTTTCTTCTCTCCTGCTTTTACAGCATTGCTCTTTTCTTTACAATGTGATTATTTATATGAGCAAGCAAATGGATTACTGAGAGCATTCAGCTCACACTTCCTCTTTTGAAAAACCTCTGAAAATCTTTATGTCTGTGCCAGGAAAGAAATAGAGATGCCATAAAGTAAATGTCTAGCTTGCCGTCTCTGCAATCTGATTATCCATGTAAGTGCACTTATGTTCAAAAGCACTATATTTCCCTATTCTTTATCTAGCAGTTTCTCAGAAAGGCCTTTTTCTTTCATGTGTTTGAAATATTTGCTGGTGAGGGATGTCCTTCATGGCAAGTAATTAGCTTTGTGAAACGCTCTGCCACTCTCTTCTCAGAGCTCTGTACCTGGTGTTCCCCTTACAAATGTCATGGACCACTGCTTTCAGTGTCCGTGGTGAGGGCAGTGAGTTTGGGTGTGTTCATGCATGGCTGTGCGTGTCTGGGTATGGATAGTCCCCCAAAACAGCAACTCTGGTAAATTTCTTGGAAAAAAACTTTATTTTGAATAGTTTGAATACTATTTGAATAAGAGAGACAAAATCCTACCAAATCCCTAGTCACACCCCAATATTCTTTTTTTTCATTTTTTCAATATTTCTTTTTCTCATGCTGTATTTATTATTGTACAATCAGTTCTGCCCCAGCTCTAGGAGGTTCTTTATTCAAGAGAGAGCAGTGGCAGCGGTAGCCAGGAAGGACACTTGTGACTGGGAGGGTGGGCAAGTGTGCTCTGTGCCAAGGCTTCAAAGAATGGTGGTGAGACTGCTGCAAACCACCCAGAAAGAATACAGAGAAGGGACTGGAAAAGCAGGATAATGATAATAACAGAGTTGCACAAAAAAGTCCAGACCTTGAATGGTAATATTACTGAAGATGAAGGAAGTAAAGGTAGTGGCATAGTCAATAAAACTAAAGGTCTGCAGATGAACAAAATATATATCTTAAAAAAAATGCTGCTTCCAAAAGCCTGCTGAAAGTGTTTAGCTTGCTGAAACAGACAGCTGAGGAGCACAATCACAAATGAACATAGCTTCAACTTTTCTAAACCACATGATTCTTTAGCAAAGTGAAATGAGTAATTAAATTCAATGATAAATTCTGTAGTTAACCAAAGGGAAATATTGACCAAAGCTGAGCAGAAATAGTGAGAAATGGAAGAAATTGTATTTTCTAACAGGCAAAATACCAGAAAGAAGTAAAATCTATTGTTTCTGCTCAGAGAGCTAAATAAACCTACATCCAAGACTCTGAATAAATCTGGAGCCACTGATGGAAAATGTGTACAGAGCTAGCATTTGGAATAAAGTACTGCAAACAGTGGGAAGACCACAGGAAAAATGGACCTGATGCCTTGTGGGTACAGCACTGGTACCACACAGGGAAGCAAAGAGGAAGCCTAAGCATGCAGTCAGCGAAACAGTAGAAATGTGTGACTACTGCAAGACACATTGGCTTTAACTGGTGATTATTATTGGTTTGCTTTATTTAATGTTTTAACTGATAAATAATGCCATTCCTTTTCCATTTATTTATCTATGCCTAATTGAACAGAATTAAGTGAGCAGTACAGATTAAGAGGCTTACTGGTCTAAGGGTATTGTGCTAACTATGGAACTAATATTTTATAGCTATGAGGTAAAATTCATTAATTGCCTTCCCTAGAGCAAAGAAGTGCATTTTCTGTGTGTGAATTGACTCAAATTCATCGTCTTTCACATAGAGAAGGAGAATAAAATGGACTTAAGTATTTTCCTTAAATATTTGTTAAGGATCTGTTTCATCAGTCTAATGAATGAATTCCTCTCCACTTCAGATGTGCATATTTTGTACTTTGGCTCCGTTTCATCTTATTGGCCCCAGCAGGAATGAAGCCGGAAACCAAATCTCTTCTCATACTAAACTGATCTGGAAGCCAATAATGTTAATCACTCATTTGCCAGTTTCTGCAGTGTTGCTCTGCAGAGCTGCTCTTCTTACCCCATGCTGAGCTGGGGAGAGGAGGAAGAGGGGGGAGAACACAGGGTGTTCAAGATGCCCCATGATATATGAAAATGTCAAATGGGCTCTTGAGTGAATCCGGTGGATAAATTGTGGCCAGCTGAATTCTACTAATGGCATTCTTTTATCTGAGTAAGTTTGCTTAATATGAGGTACTAAGACTGAACTAAAGCCTTAGATTGACGTTATCTTAAGTCTTATCTTAGATTGAACTTGTTTTGAGCTCTTGCTTAGTTATGTAAAAGGCAGCCCTGAGGGCAGTGGAAACTGGGAGATAAGGAAGCCACAACTTAAAGTCAGCTACTGACCCACTGTGAGACAGAGGAGGAATCCAATAAGGAGCTAGAGGACGCTAGACCAAAAATAATTTTTGGACCAAGAGATGTGTGCAGGGTGTGTGAGGAGTGGGTGAAGATCAGGTGCATGGACTGTCAGGGTATAAGGGGCCAGGGTTTTCTTTGTTTGGGGTGTCTTCCTGGAAGCACACATCTCCAACTGTTTTTTCCACTCTTCCAATCAAATAAATTGGATTAAAACTCAAAACCCTGCTGCAGAATACTCAGGGCAGAGAAATTTTTGTACCAGTGACCTCACCTGCATCGCCAAAAAGACCAGCTGAAAATCCATCTCTCTGGGCAGCCTTTGGGGCTGCCCCATAGCAGCACACTCAGAGTGCTCAGAGAGCTCCCAGCACATCCCTACGAGTGCATGTGATTGTGTGGGTCAGCAGCAGAGAGCCAGGCATTAACATCTGCCTTAAACACACCCTGTCCCCAGGTCTCAGATAAAGGAGCCGGGTGTTCAGACTACGTCTTTAAACGTTCTGCTATCCAAAGCTAGTGGGACGTATTCCTACTTACCAGGTACCTTAAACAGGCATTTCAGAGATTGTCTGTAGCTTTAGGGACGTCCGCTTTCATTTGTGAAGGAAATAGTGTGTTTTTCTCCAGGATGCATTTTATCTTGTCAGTAAGCATCACAGTGTCACCAGCGTGCTCTTGCCCCAAGTTGTGAACCACACTGCACTGCTTGTGAAATGTGATGTTCGTGCAGATTGTTTGGTACAGTCTGAGAAACTTAAAATGCAGTTCAAAAGGGGTGAGAGGAGACTATTTCAATGAAAATTTCTAGTATTTTTACTCTGTACATGGCAGCCTCTGCATCTGGCACAGGCCAACCGGTGGCCCTGGTCACCACACGCCCAAACTCAGCGTCTGCCAGAGTGGATTTAACTCCACTGGCAGAGCAGATTCATTGGATTTGACTAAAAGCACTTTAGTAATAAAACAGGAAAGCTGACAGGGCTGTTTTTGGAAGCAGGTCTGCTCTGAGGGCACTGCTCAACCTCACTAACCAGAATCATTGCAAAGCTGTTTGCTTCCTCTGCCAGGGAAGGTTTTTCCCACAGATGTTGAGATAGCCTAAACGGCAACTAATTTGAAAGCTGAAATGGAAATACATTTATGGTTCATGAGGTACCAAAGTCCATGGAGACCCCAGACAAGGCTAGATTTATTTTTACTGCTAAGAGCTATTTAGGCTTCAGGTTGTTTTTCACCAGCTTGCAATTCTGAATATTTTGATTAGTGCTTGAAGTCTTATTACTTGGTTTGCAACATTAGTGCCTGCAGGAACAATGACAGTGCTTTGGAAAACTCACGTTTATAGAACTTTTAAAATATACAGTCTGCCTCAGAGAAGATTAAAGTGTTGCTTCTTTCCTTATCCAGGAGTTGACAAAAATGTAATAGAATATATTTCAGCAGAGGGAATAGCAGAAGAAGCAAATATTATAAATTTCAGAGCCAAATATTTTGATTTCTTGTTCTCAGGTACCCATGAATTTTCCAGACAGATGTGTGGGCCAGGCTTTCCCACGACACTATCAGTTTGAATGACTCATTTCTGGCTCTTTTAAAGGACTACTAAAAATATATTTTTATCTGTACTCTTTGTATACAGATGGGTGGTGAAGGCGGCTGTGGAAGTTACACACACAGAACACCTCTGTGGGAAGAGAAAATAAAATACCCCAATTTTAATTGGTTTATTGATGGAAGGAACTGCTGAAACCATTGAGAAATATGTTTTGGTGGAGTACAGAGAAGAGATGTGGAGATGTGTGAGACAGGGAGGCAAGGACCACCCACCTGAGCGAGGGGTGGGAGACAGCAGTTTGTCCTTGCCCTCACAGAAGGGGGAGTCACACACCTGAGCTGCTGCATGCTCCCAGAGGCAGCTTGTTTTCCTTTTACACAAAAGATACTAAAGCAAAGGCTCACCTCTACTTCAATTTTCCTCCTGTCTCTGCATGCCTGGTAGATAAAAAGAGAGAGAGGGAGAGATTGAGGGAGAGACTTCACTGATAGCAAAGAGTCAGTAATTTCAGACTGCCAGGTTTGTGGTACCTGGGTGCCTAGGGTTTGTTTTCCAGGTACCAGGCCTTTGAGGGGATAATTGACCTCCTCTCCTATTCTGAGCCGGACAGGGAGAGGCTGGGGGAGGATGTTCTGGAAGAAGCATTTGCTGAGTAAAGGCAAGTCAGCCCTTTGCTGCACATGTGAGGACATAACCCTGCCAATGCCAGGGGTGGAGCCAGGGAAGGAAGCTGCCGAGCACACTCAGCTGAACATCTTGACTTCCACTTGCAAAATGCTGATAGGGTGCACTGGGCTTTTCTTCAATAACAGCTTTCTCAAGTGAGACCTTAAATTATAATTAGAAGTAGGATGCACTTGTCCTGTGCAAATATGACAATTGGTTCATAAATGTATAATGCTGTTAATTAGCGTGTGATGTCTTGGAACACAGGAATGTGTGTTGCTGTCTCCTGAACCCCCCAAGGACAGCGTAATGAATCACAATGCAGTGCTCTCATAGTACTTGGAAAGGAAAGAGCATCACTCAGTTCAGGCTGCTCAGAAACTCTGAGCAAAGCAAGGAAGAAAAGAGGAGTCTTTGCAAGGCCATATCTTTCTTGCTGAAAAGCTAATAATCATCTCACAAGAAGACAGAAATATTTTTCTTTTCAACAGAGGGGACACAATCTTTTTATTCTTTGCATTACTCTGTCATATCCAGTGATCTATGGCCATGAGAATGGCTGAGGAACATTCCTGTTTGTATCCTAGCATGAAAGCTGTTGTATAAACCCAGCAGTTAAAAAAAGCTGTAAGAAAAATATACTAACACACACGCACATGACCGTGTTTAATATCAGCTCTAGTTGCAGGAATACAGAAAGTCACATTAGAAACATAAATATATGGGTTCCAAGAACAGATGGCTCCATCCAGAAGACTTGTAACACACAGTGTGGTGTCATTCTTTATTCATGTAGCTGTTCACTTTGTTTCTCTTCAAGGTTTATTTGAAAAGTTGTTTTCACTTGAAAGATATACTCAGAAGCAGATGCAAGCAGTTGGAGACAGCTTTTGTTCTGCATTCACATTGTGCTGGTAATACAGGGGCTTTCCCTCTGATGGCTCTATGACATCAGTTTGAAGTGGGTGTCATCCACTGTTTCCTGGTCTGAACAGATCTAAAAAAGGTAATTTATCTCTCTGGACCTGAAATTCTGCTTCACCTTTAACAGTTTTTGATGCTACCAAATACATTGATGGAAAGGATATGCAATACACAACTTGATTCCAAAGGAAGGAGAGCTCTATACAAACCCAGGGCACATCCCCCCCTCCGTTGGTTTTGGGTTACAGCAAAGCATCTTTGGCTCACCGATGTGTTTGCATGGCAGAGCTGCCATCAGCCTCCCTGCCAGCCCTGCAGGCTTTGGCTTTCCGGCCTCATAGAAGGATTGTTCCCATAACCCATTCACACCCAAGGCAGTTAAAATGCATATTGTTCTCACGGGTTCACAAACCATGGCAAACCAACCCAAGCCCCACTAGAAGGAAGGAAGACGGGGATATTGTAGGAGAAAAGAAGCAATGAAACTGCCTATCCAGGAACTAAGGAGACTGAAGGCAATGGTGGTAATTCCCAGAGGGTGCTGAGACCCCTCCTCAAGGTCTCTGTGGCACAAGGACAGCAGCATGAGGACGTTGGAGTGGAGGTGTGTGCAGGTTATGGAACAGTGGTCAGTGTCTGAGCAGGGAACTTTGTGTTTGAATCCCTCCACAGATGCTGCTTTGCAGGAGCCCAGAATCCCAGGATGGGTCAGGCTGGAATGGACTACAGTGGCTCATCTGGTCCAACCTCCCAGCTCAACCAGGACCATCCCAGGGTACACGACACAGAGGTGTGTCCAGATTATTCTGGAATATCTCCAGTGAGGGAGACTCTACACCTTCTCCGGACAACCTGTTCCAGTGCCTGGTCACTGCACAGGAAAGTTGTCCTTCCTTAAGTTCAGGTAGAACTTCCTGGGCATCAATTTCTGCCCATTGCCTCTTGTCTTATTGCTGGGCACCATGGAGAAGAGCTTGGCTCCAAAACAAACCAGAACACTTGGAACTTTTCCGTAGTAACAGGAGGTTGTGTACAGCCTCTGGCTGTTTCTCTGCCCATGGGTTAAGGTCAGAAAAGAGATGATAGAAAGCACTTCTCCCATAATTTGTTTTAAAGTTACTCTATTACCTCAGCAGGCATTGTAAAAAATTGTTGTTGTGGTGCTCTTAATCTGTACTCTGATGGCTGGTATTTGTCAGCTTTACAGTTGTCATTTAATTTGTTGCTTCCATTTGTATAAAGAGAACAAATGCCTGAGAATGGATAATAAACCATCCAGCTGAAACAAGTACTTGGTTTAGGGAAAGGTTTCCTATTGCAAGACAACTGGATTTCTGAGGAGACATAAAAAATGTGGCTTCTGGAGACCATCATAAAAAATTAAAGTAAAAGCAAGAGAAGTTGCTGAAACAATCCCAGACAGACAGTGGTTGAATGTCTGCTCCAGGAATTTACTGTGTGGAGGACAGAGAAAAGTACATTTCTCAGAATCCAAGGGAAGGGAAGAAACAAGACAAAAATAGACTGAGTAGGTTTTGTGTTTTTTTTTTTTTTTTTTTGTTTGTTTATTATATTGGTTACAATGCATTCATGCACCCCCAACCAACATGCCACATACGATATCCCAACTGTCTAAATATAGTTGTTCTTTAAAGAGAAAATCACAGGAAAACATTTGCAAGGATCTGCCTCTGATTCTCTTGGCAGAGAAATCAGAAAGAGGGAAAAAGGAGAGAAAGCTAAGCAGAAGCCTGATTCCCCAGGCCTTGATTTAATAACATCATTCTGGTGCTATTTATAGCCTGACTAGGTTCATTTATCTCACTGACCAGTGTGCTCAGCATCCTTCCTCACAACAGCTTTAGTGCCTTCAGGACCTTAAGATAAATCTCCTTTTTTTTTTTTTTTTTTTTTTTATCAGGGAGACAGGTCAAAATTATTACACATAAAAGTGTGTAGTTTCAGGATAGACTCAGACTTGTTCTTTATTGCTCTGGAAATTACTTCCCTGAAAAAATCCCAAACTCAAAGCTGAGATCTGGTGGCAAACTCAGGCTTTTGCTGCTTGGACAAATCCAGGAGGGGCTGCAGGACCCATCCATACAGAAAACAGCAGCCCATCATCACTGTGGGCAGTGGCTGGGTGGGCTGAGCTGAGCTGAGCTCCCCACTGCGTTGAGACCACAAGAGATCCAGGCTTTGAGGCCACCTGAGCGCTCATGCCAAAACGACGGCTTCACAAAAGGCAAGTGTGAGGTGTCGGCAGAAAGCCACGTGCTTGTCTAAAGGGCAATGGGGCCAGTGACCCGGATTTACCTGGTCTCATTGCTTCTTAAATGAGACAAACTGGTGAAACTCACTTTTGTTACATAGTAGTCTGTTGTTACAAGGCTTTAAATGTTCACCTCCGTTTCTATTTTCTTAGCCTAGCTTCCACTCGCTTCACGTGGGAGATGCTTTTGACTCATTACACTCCATGTAAGCAGAATTAATTCCTGAATCTTGCCAGCCCCCAAGTATTTTTTTTTTCTTGCCCATGTACCTGAAGCACAGTAACACACTTCAAGAAGGAGTGTTGAAGAAACTAGTCAGTAAAAACACCTTTTAGTGCATTATTCATGTCTTAACTGGAGATAAATGGACATGTGTGACACAAGCAGCGATAAATCATCTGCTGAATTCTTGCATTTTTATCCCAAGGCTCAGCCATTCTCCAGCACCAAGGTCACCACCATGCAGGCAGTAATTGGCTGTGACCTAATTTAGATTCTAAATAACTCCAGAGATGTGCCAGTGTGGCCTTCCAGACAGTCTCAGTGAAAGGTAGTCCTCTCCTGACGCTGACACGATCCCCTTCCCTTCCTCGTGTAGAGGGTTATAAGGATTTCTGCCTGCCAAATCTGACTGAAGGCCAGGGGATGCTTTGCAGCACTCGGCCATTGCAGCCCCCAGCCTGTGTCTGAGTGTGTGGGGCCCAGGAGGTGATTGGCCCCTTTCTTTCCCTCTTTGTTGTCATCCAGTCCATCCCAGCTCAAGGAAGGGCTGGGGGCTGTGCCAGGGGGCAGAGGGGTGCTCTGGCAAGGTGCCCCATGGCAGCCCCAGAGCTCAGGGACTGTGGGGCTGGGGAGTGTCCAACTCCAGCCTGCACTGCCCACCCACTGTGCCCCTTCTCACTCCCTTCCTGCTCAGCTCTCCCACCCCTGCTTCTGCAGCCAAAATATGCTCTGGCTGTGCTGCTTTGGCCCAGCTCTCCGTGCTTGAGGAAACTCTCGCTTAGCAATAACTTTTGACTCAAGCTCACCCTGCATGAGGCTTTGTATTTACCACAAACTTTTAGCAATAATTTTTATTGGAGTTCAAATTTTTCCCTCATTTTGACCAGAAGTTCTGTGCCTGGTCACCAAAGTGGAAACTGGTCTGGGCATGTGCCCAGAAGGAAGCATCATTTATGGATGGAGCCTCAACAAAGCTTTTGTTAACCGCTAGGTTAGAGCGAAACAAGGGAAGCAAGAAATTAATACGGACTGAGAGCTGCCCTGAGCAGGAATCACAGCATCCAAAAAATGTGCCAGGTATTTAATAATGCATGACAGACTGGACAGAACTGATAATATCCAGAAAAACCTTAGCTGTTAAGGGAAAAATACAGGAATAGCACACATTTTTTTAGATGTAGCCGACTTGTTCCTCTCTCACAGTTTCCACCTTCTCCATCTTTAAAACTTGAGCTCAAGGGTGTCTTCAGGTATCATTCTTGCATCTTTGAAAACAAGGCACTTCCATATAAGCAAGATTCTGCATGACTCAGGAGTTTTGTGAGGTTCCAGAACAACCAATCAGATGAGGAAGTGCTTTTTCTAAGGGGAGAAAATAAAAAGCATTATAAATCTGAAGTATTTTTAGGAACTTAATTTTGTTGTTGAGCACTTTTACTATAGAGTTTCAACTGAGCAGCTTATCTTTAGTTGTCCTTGGGCTGCACATTTTCTAATTTCAAAATACCTTTGATGCTGGGGTTGGAAACAGCTTCACCTGATTTCGTGCCACGGCTTCCAAGAGAAGTGCCCAAAAGCAAGTAAGTGTGGGTCACCCCACAGAGCAGTGCACATCTTCATCACCATTGCCTTGGGTCCCAAAGTTTCTGTTTGCTTCTCTTTAAAAATGATTTATAAAAAAATCACTTTTTGACCATAATTGAGCTATTTAAGATGCTATTTACTCTGAGGATGAGGAAAACACTTTCATTAATGTAGCCTTTTAAAAATTCTTTGGAAATTGAGTTAAAATTTATATTGAAGTCTACAGATTCCTTTACAACTTTAAATATAAAACCCTTCAAAAATATCAGTGGTGTTAATGTTGTTTTTTTATTGTTACTGATGTTTATAATAATTTAAAAGAAGTTTTCCTAATGAGTTATAATTGTCTTTAATATGTATCACATAATGAGCACTTTGATGTCACTTATTGAACATCCTTCCGTCACTAATCAGTCCTCCATCAACCACTCCAAGTAGAACTTTAACATGAAGAATTAAGTATATGAAGCTTTTTAAACACTCTTAAGTCTATGTTGCATGATCTTGGAAAATAAATTAGTAATTTCTGTCTCCAGTTCAGAGCTCCAAGTTCTAACAAGGTAATGAGGGGGGAAAAAAGAATACACATTCAGAAGTAAATAAAGGATTAATAGCAGCTATTTTGCCTTCATTTGATTTTGCTTTGGTGGACTAGAGGGAATATTTGTGAACATAAAATGTAACTTAGATACCCAATTCTCTTTCAGAAAAAAAATTCAAACATATTAATTGATTTCAAAATTTGTAACACATGCTCCAATGTTCGGCTGTGTCATCAGTCAACCATGCAAGGGTCAGGGGCAGTGTCACACATCACATAAAATTATATTGTTTTGCTTTTTTTATAGAAGCCCACAGTTTTGCTGGTGATTCCTATGTTGCTTAAATAGGTGTTCAGAAAGGCAATTCTCAAGTAACATACAAATTATAGTGGCATTCACTGAGTTTAGCCTGATATGAACAAAATTTCCGATCTTTGGAGTTGCAAGGGGCTTTTCTTTTTCAATTAGTACCTCATTAAGAACCTTGAGATCTTCAAAGAGGAAGATAGTAGCAGCAAACAAGCAAACACAGGAAAGTGAAGCTCTCCCCTGGGATATCCTCCTTTGGCTGTGACCGGTAAACTCCTGCTGTGAGAGCAGGACACATCTGAGCGATCTCAGCAGACACTCAGCAAAGCGTTCATTGCGATGAGTCTGTGAGAAAGCAACAGTGCAAAATTCAGAACTTGCCCACGAGCATGGACAGGGGACATTTGCTTATAGTCCTGAAGTCCAGAGGTCAATTTTTTGGAGTCTCTTCAAAAGAAAGACCCAAGCATGCTGAAGCTAGTGTCAGGAGCAGAGAGGATTGCAAACTGAGCCCAATGTCACGCTTGTTCTCCTGACAGCCTGGGCAGGTAGAGCCACCAGGACCTTGACCAGATCTTGGCAAAGCTGCTTGTCCATTGCAGCTGTGACCGTGGGCTGATGTTCCTCCCAGGCTTCTCCTTTTCCCTTTCCCTTTAAAAAGTGTCTTCATACGTAGAAAAATGGATCATCTCAGTTATGATGAGCCACAAACCACTGAGATTTTGCAGCGACTGAGGTTAGGGAGCCCAAGTAGGAAAGCACATATGAAGCTTCTCCTTGGAGCCCTGGACTTAGGGTTGCATGTGCCATTTCACACCTTGGGACAGTTCAGCATTGAATCCTGAAGTTTTGCTACCATTTCTACTCAACCTCTTTAGTGCTCCTTGATGTCCCTGAAGAGATTTGGTTTTCCAGTTTTGAGCATGTGTCTCGTGCCAGTGACACTGATGAAAGATGCTCATTCATTTCTAATATTCATACAGAAACACGAGCATATGATCACATCTAAAGATTTAGTTAGGGATTTTAAAAAACATTTTATTTTGAAATGTTTATGTTTGAGAGGTGAAAATGTCTAATCTGTGGGTGGTTTATACAGGAAGGAGACACCTAAGCTCAGTGGCAGCCCTTTAGGCATGTCTGACCCTTGGGCATCTGACTGCCTTGGGCCATTGGGGCAGCAGCTGGCAGCTGGCATCAGACACCCTTGTGCTGATCACTGATAACCCATTTCCTCTTATGTGCCTGTACTGCTGTGGAGTGGGGTTTGCTGACAAGGCAGTGGCATCCATTTGCCATGGCTCTGTGCCCACAGGGTGGCTGGGCACTGGGGCTGCAGGGCCAGGGGCAGGCACTGAGGTGGGACCCCCATGAGTGCCCAGTGTCCCAGGACCCCCAGCCCTGCCCTGCTCAACAGGCACTTCCAGTTACCCTCTGGCTCTCCTCCAAGCTCCCCTGCCTTCCTCCCTTCTCACCCAACTTGTTCTTCTCATTTTAGGGGCTTTTTATATCAGAGTTCTGTCTGTGTGAAAGCTCCAGTGGCCTGGGTAGATGCTGCTTTGAGACTGGGTCTTCTTATGCAGATGAAGAAATAAATGTCCTTAAAAAGCCTGAAGTGAAGGCTTGCACAGAAAGACATACACAGTATCAGCAATAAAGTACACAGCATATTGTGATTGTGGCATGCATTGCACTGTAAGTAATTTTATTTGGATTCAGAAACTGGGTTTAACAAGAAACTGTGAGTTTATTTATTGCTCAGAGTGACTAACTGCATAAACCAATTGAATGTTAAAGTGCAAATATCGCCTTGATAATAAACAAAGAACACATGTTCTGTCTAGTCAGAGTAAGCGTAGTATCAGTGACTGTGGTTTGCATGTTTTAATGGTTTCACTAACAGACCATTCATTCATCTCTCCTCCAGGAATTTGTTTTAGCATTCCATTTTCCTTTAAAGGCATTTGAATCAGGCTTAAAAAGACAGGAAATAAAATACAGCCATTCCTTCTGCTTTCTCCTCAGAGTGAAATTTTCTTCATTCACCCACAGAAGAATTGATATTCCCAAACTCTTGCACAGGAAATAAATTGGAGTGGTTCTGGAGAGATGTTTGAAACATGCTAGTCATCATTTCTATCTTGTTTAGCCCCATGTTATTTGGCTCATTATACTTAGGGGTTACAGGTAGACAGTAACAACTGCAATACAACAAAACAGGTAAAATAACCCACCAGCTGTGTTCCAATGAGGACTGGGAGTGAGTGGGAGCCTCTCACCTGCTGTGCCCTGCTCACACCCCACAGGGACACTTCAGACCTGAAACAGCTGAGCACGGATGTGACCAAACCCCCACGCCCCCAGCAGAATGCAGAGGAGGAAGGGACTGCCCCAGCACCTTCACCTGCTGAAGTATCCAGACCAAGAACTGGACAGACTCTTCGTGAGGAGACCCCCAACAGCCAGAGCTGCACGGGCTGGCATTGCTCTGCAGACCGCACCTCATCTACTGCTGAGCAGATCCATCATATTGCTGGTGATTTGAACGGTGATTTTAACAGAACTAAGGAAGCTCTCCTTTGTCTTCATGAGAGATGGCTGAGGGTGAGGTGAGGGATTTGAATCCTGTCATGGACAGTAACAGCATGGACAGCCACTGCAGCCAGAGGACCTCCCTGTCCCTTGTGGGCCTCCACAGCAAAGTGCAGGAGAGGCAGCAAACCCAGGAGGGATATTTCCCACAGCCATCTTACACCAGGACTCATCTGGGAGCTGTGTGTGAGAATCCCAGAGTCTGCATGTTCCTCCTGGCTCTGTCCAGTTCATTGATATTGCCCTCTAAAGTGCAAGGTGTGCTGGAGGAGGAGAGGCCACAGGGAGTGGCTAATGAAGCTTCAAGAGCAAAGTAAATCAGGACACAGGAATTGTTTAGATTGGAAAACTCCTCTAAGATCATCGAGTCTAACCATTCCTCAGCACTGCCAAGGTCACCACTAACCCATGCCCCCAAGTGCCACACCCATATAGCTTTAAAATCCTTTCAGAGACAGGGACAATATCACTGCCCTAGGCAGCCTGTGTTAGAATCGGGCAACTTTTCTTCCATTAAGAAATTTTCCCCAATATCCAACCTGAATCTCTTCTAGCACAACTTGAGTTTGGTTCCTCTTGGATCGTCCCTGTCGGTAGTGGCAGGAATTCGCACTCCAGACTGGTGCTGTGGCTGTCTGCCAGAGCTGAGGTGGAACACTGAGACACTGCCTGTAATGAGAGACTACAAGAGCTTTCCTGAAGAAATCTGGAATATCTGTGAGCATGGAGGGCTTGCATGGAGGAAGTCTGCTTGGAGATCAGTTGAACCTGTCCTATAGCCAGAGATACAGAAACAGACAGAATGTCCCTCGTGTGGGTGGCAAGGGCACTGCTGGCCAACAAGAAGTGCCAGGGAATGGGAGAGACTCTGTGCACACTCATCCATGTGTTTATTAAACAAAAAGCAGCAAAGTGAACAAGGGACGACAATCTTCCTGGTAGCTGGTTTAGGGCCCTGTATAAGCTACAGGTTTTGCATAGCAGAAGTGCAATAAGGATTTGTTTTTTTGTTTTTTTTTTTTTTTTTTTTAAAATATGTGAACATGACTTTTGCGAATTGCATAGCAGCACTCCAGGGCAGGCACACTGAACAAGAGGCTGGTTTACATAGTATAGAAAAAACCCAGCAGATAAAAAAGGAACTCTTTGTAGTGAAAGATGCCACTGTAGGAACAGGGATTTTTCTTTGCAGAATTTTAACAAGGTGGTACTGTTTTTTGTGAAGCCATCTGGCTTGTCTCTGTCAGCAAAAGTGTCTCTTTTCCAACAGACTGAGTTCCAAAAATTCATCTTACCAACCAATTTTTTGAAGGCAAGAAAGAAATTTCCCAGTCAGAAACAGGAATTTATTTAACATTGCTGATTCTCAGATCAGTGATCTTAGGAACATTTAAAGGACAGGTGTAGAAGTGGTATTTTCAAATGACTGGGTCAGCTTTATCTGTGTGAATTTCAAATATCAGCAAGAGAGTGTAGCTGGTGTGAAACCTGTAAGGAAAAGATTAGAGGATGGCTCCTACAGGTCCAAATAATCTGATGGTGTAAAGTGTTGGACCTTCCTCGTGTTCCTGACCATGTGCTGCCCATTGCATTTTTTGTCCTTACCTCAGGTGAATGCTCTCCTGAGGCACTACCAGCTGGACTCAGCTGTGGCTGCCACCACATGAATAAAACTGGCACAAGTCCTGTTTTGTGCTTAGTATCTGGGTTTTATCAGGATGGTCAGTCACTGGCACACGTTGCCCAGAGAGGTTGTGGGGTCTCTGTCTTTGGAGATAATTCAAGAGCTGGCTGAACACAGCCCTGAGCAAACTGCTCTGGGTGACCCTCCCATAGCAACAGGACTGGAGCAGGGACCTCCAGAGGTCTGTTCCAGCCTCCACCATTCTGTGGTTTTGATGCTTCATGGATGAGAAGGAAGCAGACCACCATTGGTGGTGTTAATGAATACAGCTCTCACAAACCAGTATGGGTAAAAGGGGGCCAGTGCAGACCCCAGTGGAGGCTGCACTGAAATGATCCAGCTGGGATAAATGGGAAACTGTGGGAGAACTGGACTGGGGGTGAAGGCTGCCCAGTTCATTCAGCTGTGTGTTCAAATTGCAAGGGTCACACCTGCGTGTTCCTGCCTGCACGTGGGACCAGGTACATGTGAGCACAGGAAACACCAGGGCTCGATGAAATTAAACCCACAGCTGCCACAGTCATGGACACTGAACTCAAAGAAAAGGAAAGCACCACAGCTGTGGGGCAGGAGAACAGAAATTAAAGGCCCTGAAATGAAAGCAAAAGGCACAATAAAATTGCTAATGACATTCAAGAGCGGCAAAGGCCCCGACTGTTAAAATTGATGAATATTAACCTCTGGCAGTGACTCTGAGGGAAACGATAGATTTGCACCTTAGAAGGCTGCAAAACAAGATCAGAAAGCAGCACTTCAGTGGACAAGCTACTGGAATCAGGCACATATCAGAAATTAATGTATCTTGCTTAAGTTACTGAGCATATCACATAAAATGATTTAATGGTCCTCTTCAGTCATAAAATCCATGTTCTTAACAAAATGCAAGAATGAACAGAGAGATGTCTCCCTGAGGTCTTGGATTATGTGTGTCCTACTCTGATGGTGGAATTCTGCAGACAACAAATGGATGGTGGTTCATCAAGTGAGACTCTCTTTTATAGGTAATAATGTAAATAAATTGCTTTATCAAGATGCAGACTACACATTTCACACTCTTTTGAAACCTTTGGCCAGATTTCAGAATCATATTTCATTTTGCTGAGGTACATAATTTTTTCTGTGTATTTCTTTCCCATTTCTGCTTTTCTTTCCTTCCCCGTGCATGCATAGAAGAAAAGGTTGCCACTGCATACTCAGAGTAAAGGCAAACCCAGGTAAATCTACCCAGGTGTCCAGTCCAGACTTGCAGGTAAGTCTTGTGTGCAAACATCTCCATTCCAGAGCTGGTGCCAGTTCTACTCATTGTTAATCCTCTAGACAGAATTCTTAGGGTTCTACGGATTATTAATTTCAGTACATAAAGCTGTTATTACACTTCTGAAGTGGAGGTGTGCGAGTTGCAGCATTTGCCAACACTTTTATCTTATATTCATTTTTCTTCACCAGTTTCCCTCATCCTCTCTAACACACACTAGGCACATTTGAAGAATATGCCTGTAACTGCAGTGTGTTTTCAGAACACTCTTCCTTGTGTAACAAAATACAAAAACTGTAATCAGAAGCCTTATGTTAATACACTGAGCTGTCATAAACATGGAAGTGCTGATGGAAGAAAAATTCACAAATATTCTCTTGTCACTCTTCTAATGTGTGTGAGGAACTGTGAAAAATTGTTCTTTCAATGTATTTCTCAGAGAAAAAAATTGTCACAGAGAGGGAATGATTAAAGAACTGGTGAATTTGAGAGCTGAGACCGCTGTGCACCCTTTTGCCAAAACATGACAGCATTACTGCTTATTCCTGTGAGCAGACAGACCTCTGCCTGCTGACTCAGCTGGAGTACTCTTGTCACAGTAATGCAGAAAAAATGAAAACTAAGGCAGGACTGGCTGTCCGAGGAAAGTTTTGTTTTCAAACTACATAGACAGACATGTATATGGCACTGAAAAAAATTGGATCAAAAGATTATTTATTTAAGTAAAAAAATCCAGTTGCACATTTCTTTTGCTAGTAGGAAAATTCATACAGGAGATATTTCCATGGGTTTTAGTTTTCTTCTAGCTGAAATTGATCTTTCCTATTGAGCTTTCTTACTATTATTTCCTATTTCTCTACCTCCAAGGACTTAATTCATATTTTGTTGCCTCTTGCTACTGTGCAGCCTTGCAGAAAGCCTGCAGGGCTCACGACAAGATGCTTCTCCACGGGAACTCTGAATTCAAGAAAAGCCCAGGAAGCATGGAAGTGCCGTGTAAAACACTTCTTTCTGATTCAGAGTTTGTGGTTTAAGAATATGAGATAGGAGAGCTGGTCTCATTCCACAGAGTTTATTTTAGAAATATCATCTTCCCACATTCCCATGCAGAAGCAAAGCTGGGAGGAATGTGCTGGTGAGGGAGGTGAAGGTCTGCTCCTGCTGCTGCTCCCACATGTCACCAGTTCCAGGTCAGGAGCTCCTGAGACACAGAACTGTGCTGGGTTGTTTCAATGGGGAGACAAAAATCAATGTTTTAAAAGAAGGAGCAGTAACAAATGCATTTATAATCATCTCTACCTACCAACGGCAGAATGCCTCAGGTATAAAAGCGTTGCTGGCTCTCAGTCATGGGCCTGGTCTGTCAGGTAAGAAACTGAGAACACTAAATTTGTTGCCTAAGAGAGGAGTTCACAAGGAGGGAACCACGGCTGGGATGGGTCTGGCCCTTTTACCTGTCAGCAGAAATTTGCAGGAAAGTATCGCTTACTCTACTGTCAGCAGAATTTTGAAATGTCTTTTTTTTCTTGGAAGGGCATTTATTTTGCCCTGTGGTTAGTGGTTAGTGTCAGGTTGTGATAAACATCCTCTGAAAGAGGAAGAGATGCCTTGCTTTGGGCTTTTACTGGGAGATGGCTTTTTACATTTGAACAGCTCCTGAGCAGAGGCCAAAGCAGTATCAGTGTGTTTCTATCGGCAAAGCTTTGGGACTGATTTAAAAGGAAATTTTTGCACATTTGCTGGAATGAGAGGTCACTACACAGATTTTTAGTGTAGTAGTAATAGGACACCATTTCCTGATCCATTTATTTCCCGAACACTGATTTATTACTACTGAAGAGTTCAGTCACCACAGGTACATTGCTTCATTTTCTGAGTTGTTTTACTGTGAATGCTCTCATACCACACAGTTACACACCGTGTATTTGATATTGTTGTGCAAAAGCCTCCCTTCACTTGAGGTGGTCAGTGCCAAGGTAACAACCTTGGTGATGGGTGATAAAGGAAAAAGCACTTCCACATAGAAAAGCAAGTGTGTGAGTACAGCCAGCACTGCCAGGTCCTCCCGTAACACAGCTCTGTCAACGATCCTGAGAGAGAAGAAAACCTCTGGGAATACATGAATTTCATTGAATATGTATGAAATATCGTCAGTGAATCTCAGGCTTGCAAGATTCATTTAAAATGACTAAGAAAGTCTTTTCCTAGTTTTCTTTTCTGGGGACATAAGACAGAGTCAGTTGGAGTTATGATAAATGCAAGTATTAATTGCAGAGGCTTGTATGCCAAGGGCAGATGAGTAAAAATGCATTTGCTGAATGCTGGGAGCAGGAATAACAGATGAGTAAATTACTTTTAAAATTTGCATTCGGCTTTAAAAAAGAAGTATTTGTATTAGTACCATCTGTGTTGGCTTCAGCCTGTCTGGCATGGAGCAATGTGTCTGTATTGTGCTGGAGATGAGAGTCCCCTCAGTTTGGAGCTGCTGGGAAACCCCCGAGCCTGCAACAGAGTCCTTTGGCCCCTCCACATCAAGGCACAAGAGCTGTCTTCCCACCCACATGCTTCCCAAACATGCAGCTCCTGGGGAGGGGACTGTGGGGGCCTGTGTGGGCACATGGCTTTGGTGAGCGTGGCTGTGCACCCAGCCTCTCCCTGTGCTGCCAGAGCTGCAGCGGTGCCCAGGCTACGCTGCCAAGCTGCCATCAGCCATGCACTGGGAACCAAAGACTTTATTTATCTTGTCTTGAGCTTCTCTGGCAACATCTGCATATCCCTGGTACTGCTGAGGACTGACATCAGCAGATCAAAAAGACAGGCTCAGACAGGGGCACAGAACCATGACCTGAGGGTACATAGACCTAGCATGAACAGGAGGTGCTCATAGAACAGGCAGATGCTGATCATGTCACAGGTAATCACTGCTCAGCCCAGCACTCAACATGGGGCAGCCAGCCATGCTCCCTGGTCCTTCTGATCCTGTCTGGAATGTTCAGCTGGAAAATGTGATCATCCATTACTTAGTCGGTAGGTGGAAATTACCATGAAAATCTAAATTCGTTATTTTTAGAATTTCTTTAACTTCCATGTTTTAATCATTGCAGCCTAAAGCATGAGGTTATTATTAATTTCATATTAAAATTATATTCCCATTTTATATGCTAAATGTAAATTACAGAGAGGAAAACACACAGACAAGCTTTTCTATCAGGCAAATATTTTTGAAGAAGTAAAATCAACTAAAATCTATCCCAGAACATTCCTACCAGTTATAGCTGCTGCATCGTGCAAAGCAGACCCCTCCCTGTCTGTGTCCCCCAGCACAAGCAGAGCACTGGCCCGGCAGCACAGCTCCATTTCTGCTGTCCCAGTTGTGCCAATGGTCACTGGCTGCAGTGACCACCAGGGGACCAGGTGCCTTGGCACATGTCTTTGGAAGCACACAGGGTCCTGATTGCTTTGGTTTCCAAATATCATTCGCTTGAATCTCACGTGTTGATAATTTCTTGATTACCTTTTCATCTCAAAGAAAATACAGGGCAAATTAGAAATGTGACTTGAGCATTGGTTTTTTAAAAAAAATCACATTAGAAACAGGAGTTCAGCACTCAGAAAAGAACAGGTAAGGACTGGCAGATTGGAGGCAGTGACTGTTACAGTGACAGACTGTGACACCACGCATGGTATTTATGGGTGTGATGTAATACATTGTGTAACGCACCCAAGTTTCTTTATTTTTTAGTAGCTGTGTCACCCTTCTGTGCATTTCAGTACCTGCAAAGCCAATGCTGTGTTCTCTTGCAAGGATGAAGGTGAACAGTGTGAGGGGAGGTGGCAGAGTCTGCACAGCCTCGTTGTGCTGGGGGCTCTCATCTCAGCCTGTGACCCCTCCACTGCGCAAGGGAAAAACACAAATGGCACTCACAACTGCACTCACACCCACTTTTTATTTTTCCTGTCATAAAGGGGCCTGAAGCCATTGCTGACATCTGCCTTCTGTGGCCTGTAGATGCTTAACGCAGAGAAATATTCAGCTGCTAAACACTAGTAAACAAGAATAAACAGCTTTGATTGCTAACATGCTCCACTCCAAGGCAAAATGCACCAGAGCAGACATGTTTTGTATTCAGTGTTTGACACATGCTTCAAAATCAATTTTAAAGACAGCTAAAAGAGGGAAAACTTGTTTTTTCCTGGGCACTCTAATTAACAGGAGAATTAATTGTTTGTTACCTGGGCTCGAAAGCAGAGGAGCAGCCAGTATAAAGTAAGCAGCTCTTATAATGCTTTCAGTTAATATTTTAGAAATGTTTTCTCATAGACAAAGGAAAAGTATGCTATAGTATTATTAGTGTATAATCTTCTCAATTTGGCTTGTCCTGTTAATGGCTACAGTTGGTCAACATTTGTAATAATGATTTAAAAGAACAAACAGATGCTTTTCCTATCCCTCCAAACACTTCCAATCTTTAATAAGGTCTCTGTTAGCCACTGACCTGCTTTCCTACCGTCCTTCTCATCTTCAGTGTCCACCAGGAGCAGCTCAGAAGGGCACCAGCAGCCCAGAAAGCTCTCTGGCCATGCAGGGGAGAGACCTGCTTCTGCAAGGGAGGATGCTGGGGAGGCTTTTCTCCGGCTTTAGCAAGAAGTGACTTTCAGGCTTACATTTTCTTACTTGGGATTTACGTAGGAGAAAATTCAGATGAAATTTGATGAGCAATCTCATCTGGGGGAAATTATGGACACAGCAGTAGAGCATGGTGGCAATTGTAAACTACTTTGTCTTTTTCTGGGATGAACCAGGAGGAGACCCGGCTGCTGTGATGCAAACTGGGGAAAAGGTATTTTGGTTCACGTCCAGAACAGTGGGGAAAGCAGCTGCTGGCTGACAGGGACAGTGGTCTGGACCAAGTCCTGAGCTTTTCCCAAACATTTCAGCACCAGCCCCCTGGTGGGTCCTGGTACACAGACAGGATGTGAGCTGTGCTCCATCCCATCTCACCCACGACAAAACAGCTGTTCCAGAGATCCCTGCATGGCTCAGCCTTGCACCTTCCCTAACACTGTGGGACCGCTGCTGCACTGGAGGGATGTTAACCTTACGACCTGCTGGTTTCCTCAGCCCCTTCAGGGACTCGCCAGCCCCTTGAGAGCTGGCAAGGGGTGCCAGGTCCCGAGCTGCCCCTGTGACCACTGGCTGCCAGGGCTTGTCTCTGACAAGCCAGAGCAACTTGCTCTGTTTTATACTGAGGAAGCCTTGGCATCAGTTGATGGTAATGATTAAATGCTCATCACTGATTATTTTTAATTATTTAGTGAGAGATTTCATCTGAGCTGATGACACTGCTCCTACCTCTACAAGTCACAGATGCTCTGGTTCCTAAGAGAGTGAATATTAATAAATGTTCTGGCACACGGAAAAGAAAAATCTGAAGCATTGGTAAAGCCGAAGAAAGACTTGAGAGATATTGAAAGTAATTATTAATGAAAACCATTGATGAATGAAATCAATGCCTTGAGTCATAAGAAAACACGTGCAGGTTGATGTGGGAGGGGCCATAGGAGACCAGAGCCCAGGCGCTCTATTTGCTCTGGGGAGTAGCAAAGAACTGAAGTATATAAAGTCCTGAATCTACCAAATGAAGGTAAGACCTGCTGTGAAACCTTCCACACCTGAGCAGGATTTCATGACAGCACATAAGCATCCTGCAAGGCACATGATCCTCTGAAAGGTGCTGAAATGAAGGGCATTGGTATGTCAGCCAGAAGAGATTGTGTTTGCCCAGGTGAGGTATTCCTAGTGCACCAGCTGTGCCACAGCTCTCAGCTCACCAGAGACCTTCTCATACTGCCAAGCAGGGACTGTCCTGCCTTGATGAACAGCTTAGCAGGCTCATTACCTGGGACAGGTGGGTCCCACTCCAAGCACATCCAGGGTAGAAGTGAACAGAGGAGGGAGGATGCTGCCCTGGGTTCATCTTTGCAGCACAGAGAAGTGCCAGGCTGTGTTCAGCAAAGGTGATTGCTAATGCAAGCAGGACTTTTTCTTGTCAAGACTGTTTAAAAATAATAATCTGAAGTTTTATATGTTTATTTCAAAGCTCAATTTTTTGGGGGAAAATAATCCTGCAAGCAGCTTGTCACACATCCTTCCACGTGAGTATTCTGTAGAGAGTGGCCACCAGCGGAGGCTGTGGGAGGGAGACCCTGCCTGCCCTCAGAGCATGTCTTGGCCCATTGTCTGGCCTGGCCCCAGCAGAGTGAGAGGGCTGTGGCAGTTGTTTTGCTGTGTGTCAGGTCAAACACTTGCCAGTTGCTACAGCAGTAGCCTGGCTGCTACTGAATCATGGTTTCCATCAGCACCTTCCATCTGCTTCCCTGTTGCTATGCACGGTGTGTTCCTCCCTCACACCAAAGGGAAGTTAGTCTCAGAGTTTATCAGAATATAAAGTCAGTAATGCCTCCAGAATTTGGATTAGATGCTTCTATAGAAATTGATATTTTATGCTGTGTGCTCTGTCATGGAAAACTCAGAGAAGAATAGTTATTCACTGTAGGAGGAAGGCACTGCCAGGCACTGCTGCTGATGCCTCTTTGCCAGGCAGACCCCACAGCAATGGCACTGCTGGCCCCACAGCGGGGCTGGTGCACAGGGCAGAGCTGCACACAGCAGGACTGAGCACGGCTGGGTGCTACCTACCAGAGCTGTGAAGAATGCTGGTGGTCACTCCCATGTGCCTGGGCATCCCCAGGGTCCTGCTCCTCGGGGCTAGAAAGTGCAAGTCTAAACCCCTCACTGCTCCACTCTCAAGTGATTCTCCTCTCTTCTTCCCTCCTTTCCTCCTACCACTGCTGACCTGTGGCCATGAAGACACAAGCCTTCAGCACACAGCAGGGAACAGACAACGAAGAGGGTGCAAATGCAGTTTTGGAGTGATGTTTCCTGCCCTGAAGTGGAAAATTAGCATCTGCCTGCCCAGTCAAACATCACAGTTTATTATTACTGCCCAGTACTTTCCAGCATGGTGTTTCAGATTATAATCCTCCACCCAAGGTATTTGCCTGAGGTTTTCCCAGCTCCAGGATCTTCTCTCAGCCACCTAGTTGGTATTGCAGTGGGTGTGGAGGTAATTTAATTACACCAGAATATTCCCAGCTTTCTTGCTCTCCTGACACAGCCTCAGAGGGAAAACCAACAGTGAGTGGGCTGGGAAGGGCTGAACTGACCTGCTGTGTATCTTCTCAATGGAGTGATAATAATGCAACAGAACAAACCTCACAGGATTGGATTGTGTGCTCTCCTGGATCTCCTGGGTACTGCCACTCTCTGTTGACACTGATTCCCATTCCAGCTGCTCCAGCAGAGCCCAGGTTGGGATCACTGCCAGGCTGGGAACATGGGGGAACCAGGACAGGAGCACAAATCAGTGAATGGGTTGGTTATTCATTAGCAGCAAACTCTGTACAACACTGCTCTGCAGAGGCAACAGAGGAGACTTTTTCTTCAGGACATTGTAAATCTGTGCACATTTTCACCTCTGGCATTCTCTCCCTTTCTCAGTCCTTTCCTCTCTTATTCTCTCTCTGCCCACTCCTTTCTTTCCTTATTGCAATGCTTTTCCCAAGCTAGATTTTTCTGTGAATTAGGTTTTAATGCCTCCTCATGAGAGGCAGTTTTTCATATTTTTTATCTCCATCAATTAAGATTTCTCACTTATCACCAGCAAAATTGGAGTTTTGATTAAATATTATCCAGCAGCTCTAAGCACATAATTTGTATTAATTTCAGGGCCTCATTATATGCCAGTGGTATTTATATGGGCTTATATATCAAATATACTCTGTGTGTATAAGCAGAGACTTTCAGAACAAATACTAGAAAATGCAACCATAAAAAAAGAAAATGGAAGAAAGTCTCTCACTTGGTCCAGCCACAGGGCACTTGAGCCCCTTCATGAAGGTCATGGAGAAAATGGTGGGGAAAGGACATTTTTGGGGGCTAGGAGAACAGCAGGATCAAGGCTGATGCTCCTGCAGCAGGAGAGTCAGAAGGTGCAGAAGCTCACGGCGTGAGACTCACTGCAGACCATTGTCTGCTCTTGTGGACAAGACATGGGGAGAAAACTCTGATGGATCAATATGTTCCCAAGAGGGCACCTGCTCATTTAATGAAGTAGTTCCATGTGCTGGTGGTCACAGGTTTTTATTCACTGTTCATTCCCAACAAGGGCTTGTTCTTTGAAGGAATCCTGCCTGTGTGGGCACTAGGTAGCATGGGGCAATGCCCAGGGAGCCAATCATTAATGCTCTGTGCCTTCTGGCCTGGGGCTCTGCATTGCACAGACTCTCCTGTGAATTTGATGGAAACTCCCTCCCACTGAGAAAGCAGTGTTTTGGCTACTGCTGAGCACCTCTCTCTCTCTCACATTCTCCCCACCAAGGGGCTGGGAGTGGGCCAGATCCTGGGAGGGGACACAAAGAGTCAGCTCAGAGATAAAAGCTAAGGCAGAAAGGAGGAACAGGGATGGTGTTTGTCATTCTACAATGTTTGCCTTCTGGAGCAACTCCTACGTGTGCTGAAGCCTTGCTTCCTGGGAAGTATCTGAACTTTGGTTGCTGTTGGGAGGTGGAGATTGACTTTTCCCCTTTGCTTATGCATGCACAAACTTTTGCTTTTCTTTTATGGCTTTAGTAAACTGCCTTATCTCAATCTACTAGTTATGGTCCATCTTATTTTCTCTCCCTTGTCCTGCTGGGAAGGGGAGTGATAGAGTGGCTTGGTGGGCACTCACTAACTACACACATGCAGCATCATTAGCCTCCTCAAACATTTCAAATTATTTAGCTTAAAATAGATTTGAAAGAGTCATGGCTTGCTGGGGTGGAATAATGTTTTCTTCAAATAGGTAGAAAAATGTTGATTTCAGAAGTGAAAGGCTGGAATTTAAGATTAGAATGATCTAACAATCTTGTATGCAATGTCTTCTACAATGTCTTTGGTTGGTGCTTGTCCCAAGCCCAAAACTCACAGATATTATATAGAGACTGCCCTTGCAAGATTCCAATCTGCTCTGAGTAACTCCCATCAAAGGAGAATCATTCCTAACTATTGGAACAATATTGGTCAGGGGCTAATTAGTGCTCCAAAGACATTTTATGCCTAGTTTTCTATTTTGAAATTATGGTTTTGAATCCTGTAGGATGTTTTGCAGACCTCATTAGGGTATAAACAGAGCAATTTTAAGTAACATGATACGTTGGCTTTTCTGTGATTTTTCTTATTAGGAATCCTAATCCAATGACAGAAAGTAAAAAGGAGAGATCAGATATTAAGATTACGATTTATACTAGGGCATTGAGAAGAAATCAAAGTAAAACCATGGGTTTGAAGCTCTTAAGCAGTACATTCCCTCTGTGGTGTGTAGTTTTGCCTCCCTGATGCCAGTGGCTCCAGAAGCCATCCCTCATAACAAGTTCTCGTTTTATCTGAAGCTCACGCAAGGCTTGGGAGTTAATTATAGTTCTAATATTCTTGCTAATGAATTTGAGCATAATTATGGAGTGGAATGATTTCAGAGTACTTTATGTGAATACTAATTGCTGTCTTCAAATGCTGGGTAACTGGCATCCTCACGGGAGCTCTGGGAGGGAGTGAGGAGGGGAGCCCAGTGAGTCCTGCCAGGCAAAGGCACAGGGCCATGGGGGCTGTGCCTGTGACACATTTCCCTGTGCCTAGAGGCCACGGGGACAGCAGGATGGCCAGGAGAGCCTGGGGACCTGTGTGGGGCTGCCTGCCTGGGTCGGGCTGTCAGTGCCCACAGGTAGGTGGGGGATGCCCAGCCCCCAGCTCTGTTAGAGGGGTGGGATTCAGCCAGCACGAAGGCCTGGGGGTATCAGGGCAGAGGTTTCTCTTGCAGCAGCGGCACATGAGGGCCAGACCCACATGGATCAGTGTGCCAGCACTGTGAGCACTGCCCAGCCACAGTGGCTGCGTATGAAAACCCATTAGCAGGTGCCCATGGATAGGTGGATGCTCTTTGGGATGATCTCTGCTGGAGAGGGGATAAGTGTTCCAACAGAACAGGCAGAAGGACACTGAGGAAGCACCAGGTGTCAAATGGGCCAGGGTAACTTGAACAGAGATGAGAGACCCTGAATTTTGCAGTATCTGCACAGCTAATAAAAACAACATATTGATGTTCCTTCAGGCAAAATAGCATGGCTGCTTCTCTGCCTCTTTTTCATGTCTTATTTTATGCTTGCAAGTCATTCCAGGAGTATGAGACATGACATTTTGACCCTGTCTCCCCCAGCACACTCCTGGCAAAGCTGGCAGCCCATGGCTTGGACAGGAGCTCTCTGTGCTGGGTCAGGAACTGGCTGGATGGCCGGGCCCAGAGAGTGCTGGGGAACGGTGCTGCATCCAGCTGGCAGCCAGGCACCAGTGGTGTTCCTCAGGGGTCTGTGCTGGGGCCAGCTCTGTTCAACATTTTTATTGATGACATCTTTTGAATTGAGTCTTTCATTAGTAAATTTGCAGATGACACTAAGCATGTGTGGATCTGTTGGAAGGGTGGAGCGCTTTGCAGAGAGATCTGGAATGGTTGGATG
>VZSR01000520.1:49575856-49589874 GCA_013398615.1 Brachypodius melanocephalos | reverse complement strand
CTCAAGCGTGTCCAGAGGAGGGAAGGAGGCTGGTGAGGGGCTTGGAACACGAGCCATATGAAGAACGGCTGAGGGAGCTGGGGTTGTTTACCCTGGAGGAATGGAGACTCAGAGGTGACCTTATCAGTCTCTACAACTCCCTGAAGGGTGGCTGTAGTCAGCTGGGGGTTGGTCTCTTTCTCCAGGCAACAATGGACAGAACAAGAGGAGACAGTCTTAAGCTGCATCAAGGGAAATATAGGTTGGATATTAGGAAAAAGTTTTTCACAGAGAGAGTGATAAAGTACTGGAATGGTCTGCCTGGGGACGTGGTGGAGTCACCATCCCTGGATGTGTTTAAAAAAAGACTGGATGTAGCACTCGGTGCCATGGTCTAGTTGAGGCTAGGGCAATGGGTTGGACTCAATGGTCTTAAAAGGTCCCTTCCAACCTAGAAATTCTGTGATTCTGTGTGATTTCTCTTCATATGGTCTATGTCTTAAGGCAAAATTTAACCTCTGGGAAAGTTTCTCAATTTGAGAACTTTTGCAAAGATCAATAGAAATGGCAATGATTATGTTGAAATGGAAGCTTGTGGGTTACACTGAATTAATGCAGTATCTGTACTGAGATGTGTTTTCTTTCTTTAGAATAATTTAATAAAGTTCAAATTTCCTATGAGAGAAAGAATTAATTGAGCAAAATATTAATTAAGGAAAATTATTTTTTTTCACAGCACAGTTCTTCAAATGAAATAATATTGAGTGAAATGACCAAAGTTTACCTTGATTAAAAGTGGTGTCAGTGTTTGCAAAGTCTCAGAGTGTGCACACTCCTTGTGCCCAGCAGAATTAGAGCTTCTCTGGGTGATGATGCCATTGTGAGCATCCCACAATCCCTTCTTCAGCCCTTCTGTGTTACTTTGCTTTTCTATATCTTAGACTTGCATCTTGATATTAAAGTTAGAGCCTTCTGATGTTTTGGAACTCTGAGCTGAGTTCCTAAGCTTTTTCATGTAAATAAGAAAATGTTTACATTCTTTTGCAATGAGAGAACATTTGAGTGATTGGAATGATCACCAATCCGAGCGATGGGATGATCTGCTTTTGGCCAACACTTGGCCACTTATGTATAGTGTATATAAATGGAGTCAGAAATTTGAATAAAGAGAATTCTTGCATGCTGACCCCGGACCTGTCCTGCCTCGTCCTTTCCAAACTTCACGAATGCTGCACAAATAGTGCAACACTTCTGGACAGGGGCAAATGGGAGATGCATGTTTACAACCTTATGTTTACTTATTTAAATTTGAAACTATTTCCTTACTTTCATTCTCATCCAAACACTGATGGCTTGCAAAGCAGGTCAGATGTGGAATATGTTTCTGTATGTGATTTACCTGGATCCTGTAGCCTAGCATCCACTGCTAAAATGTACATTAATAGGCAAATATATGGGCACATTCAAAGAGAGAGAGTAGAATCACAGTCTGTGTGGAGCTGCCTGCACCATGCAGGGATCCATCTGTACACAGTTGCACAGTGGTCCTTCATTCCCATGGACACTGAGATCCACATGCACAGCACACGGGAATTTGCACCCTGAAGGGTTCCTAACCTTTCTCAAAAAAGGCTGAGTGACAAAAACCAGCAGGACTCTTTGGAGGAAAGGGAGGGTAACAGGTTCAGCAGCATAACTCAAAGTGGTAACTACCCACCCTGGCCCTGCGGAGACTCTGCCAATTGATGGTGGAGAGCACAGGAACAAAGGGGACGGCCTGCATGTCCTGGGGGTGACTTTCACTTTCTCGAATGTTTAGGTAATGTTTCCAGATTGCTGTAAAGATTAGAAGTAAACTGGTGTTTATTTTCTGCTGTGATTTGCTCTTATCAAAACAAGGCACAAGCAGAATTCCCCTCCTGCTGCCAAGGACACATCACCCCATCACACATGGTAAGGAACACACTGCATCCCTATGGATAAACCACGGTTTAAGGAATGAGTACATGAGTAGACTTAGAAATGTACCTGATCTGTTATCTTGCAAAGAACGGGAGGAAAGGCTTTAAAATTTCTCATAACATTATTTTGACTTGGATTAACCAGATGAAGGTCATGGGCTGTGGCCTCCCTAAACTGGGATCTGGCAGGCATTCACTTCCCTGCAGCTATTCTCTTGTCATCGTGCAACTCCCACGATTCATCCTCAGGCTCTTTGCAGCATCTCCCTGCCTCAGACACTCTGAAAGTGCCTCCCCAGGCCCCAGTCCTGCCTGTCCCTGTGTCCCTTGCCCCTTGTGAGCAATCCTGCTGGGGGCCAGTCCTCTCTGATTTGGGTTAATGGCCAGGAATGAGCTCTCAAGCATGAGAGTGGTGGGAGCAGAGGATGCGAATTATCAGTCCCTGGGTTCCCTCTGGCTGCTCTTCTGCTGACCTCAGTGTCTCAGCACATTCATCCCACTTGCTTTTGAGGCTCATGCACAATAAACAGGATCCTCTCGGCTCAGAGACTGGTGTTTTCTCAAATGAATTAGATGAAGCCACTCAGAACCAGAGGCTCATCTGGAACTGTTGATCTGTGAAAACATGGCAAAATGTGGCAGGGAAGTAAATGAAGAAGGTAAAAATGAAAATAGTGCTCCAGCAGCCACCTGAAGCAGTTGTACAGGCAGCACTTTCCAGAAAGACACCAAGCCTCCGAGGTTTCTTCCTCCCTTTGGCAGTCAGCAGCAAGAAGCACTGACCTGGAGGAGCCTTTCCCGAATTCGTGAACAAAGGCAGTGGAAGCGAGCACGATGCGTGCAAGGTCTACAGGCACCGGTGGCAGCCCGTGGCCAGAACAGCCCCCACAGCTTCGCTGCTCTTTGGGAACAGCCAAGTGCTGGCAGGGTCTGGGTGTGCGGGCACTGCCAGGCTGCTGCAGGGCATCGGGCACCATCCAGAGCTGAGCCAGATGGAGCTCAGGGCAGCCCAAGGCAGCATCACAGTGTGACCCACGGGCCCATGGCCACCCCAGGGGCACAGCCCTGCCATGCTGTAACTCAGGGTATTGACTCTTAAACAGAGTCAAAGTTTGGCCTTGGGAATTAATTATTACTAACCAGACTATGTAAATTCATGAACACATCCATGGGTGGATGGCTGATGCAGAAACGCACATCACCATAGAGCTGTGCAAGGGCACACGCACACCCCAGGCAGCCAGACATGCTCTGCTCCTTAGCACCTTGCTTTAGTGAGTGGCTCCAGAGGTAAATTACTGATTCTCTGATTTGGTGGCATCTGCACAGAGTGATGCGTAATGAAAGTGAAGTGAACTCTGAGGATAAGGCACTCAGCAGACAGTGAGAGAAGGAGCATTTCTTTGATTTTAGACAAATCCTCCCTTCAGTGTTCTGCTTTTATCTTTGCATGGAAGGACAAGTTTTATGTAAGACAAATGTCTATCAAAATTTTATCTAAAAGCGCGCTTTCAACAGAAGGTGGCACACTGATTAAATGTGACATTTGAAGCAAAGCAGACTAAACAGCCCAGGAATGCAGAAGGATTAAATTGAGGCCTCACACGAAAACGATTACTGTGTTATTAGGCAAGTGCAGCCTTTCAGGCAATGAAGTTTGGGCGTTCTTAATCCATGCTGACAGACAATAGTTAATATTTGCACAGTTGTAACTTTTTTCTGCTCTCTTTTCTGGTTAATAAAGCATGACAGTGCACAAAACATTCTTCAGCAGCTCTACTCAATGCAATTCTGGGAGCAAATAATAGTTATCTCTTGGAAACAGTGCCTGGCATTTGAAAGGCCTCATTTGTGATCCTAACAGAGGTGGTTCAGAGCTCCTGGGAACCAAGGGCACAGAACCAGTTGCTCAGGACCTGTATCATTAGTATCACCACACCAGCGAACTGCAGAGCTGGAGCAAAGCCTGGGAATGGAGAGATTCTGTGGACCCAGGAGTTCTGGGAAAAGGCAGGAGCTGTGAGCAGGGCACTGAGGGGTGCAGCTGATGGAGGACTCTTACATGGACACCACAACTGCCCTCATGATGCCCACAGCATCCCTCAGAGCAACAAAAGCAAGGGTGAAGTGCAGCAAATTCCTTGGAGACAGGCACAACTCTAAATGCCTGCTCAGCCCAAAGAGAGGCAGAGCTCTCTTGCCTTACCCTGTGCTTTGCAAAGGCATTCCAAGGTCATTGTCTTTTCTGAACTGTCATTGCAGTTTGAGGCACCGCAAGAGTCCAGCTCAGCACTCAATCACTATTTCCTTTTCCCCAATCCATTCTCTTGTCTACAGCCAGAAAGATCAGAGAGGAATATTTATTGCTGTAAATAATTGTCTAGCAGAAAGAAGAAATGAACTTCAGAGGAACATGAGTGATTCACAGAGGATCAATCCCAGTCTCCATTAGTCTGTAACAAGAGTGTCTACTCTCACTTTTGCACTTCTGGATGGACATAAATATGAAAGAAATCAAGTGAACCTTGTCATTTATTTCCATGTCATGTAATTCATATCAGAGACCCAACTGGCACATGCAAGGGCTTCTTCATTCTTTCCAGGGTGCAGTTTACAAAGCACAGGAGAGAAAAATGAGCCAAAGCACAAAGGCAGGTGCAGCAGCACCAGAGACACAGGTGTCCATTCCAGCAGCCATGGGAGCTCTGTGACACTGTCCCTGCTGTGTGCAATCAGGTCAGGGAGGAGAGTGTGCACTGCTGGAGCCTTTGGCACTGCTGACACTGCGGGACAGCCAGACAGGGGAGGGCAGATGGCTGAAGAGAGGCCCTGGTTCCCTTCCTAGACAGAAGGACCTGATCAACCCACTCTCCTGCCCTCCCTCAGGCTGTCTGTTTGTGCGTGGTGCTGAATCCCCCACGAGCAGAACGGTGCCTGGCGTCTCTGGCAGAAGCTCCTGGCAGTCTACCCCGTTATGAGGTTGGATGGTTTTACCCAGCAGGAAAGTCACTGGGCTGCTGTGCATCCAGGGTAAATGCATTGTTAACATTTGTACTAATTTTAAACCAAACTGTCTAACCCCATTCCTCCACCATTTCTATCCAGGCAGTGGAGTGCAAGTGCAGATGGATATCCTCTTGCTGAAATATCCTGTCCTACCCCAGCTCCCTGGTGGCTCACAGACCAAGCAGGACAGCAAGTGGTAAATACTGGCAGCACTGAAGATTCTGCAGATTATCCAGGCTCTCATTAGAGAACTGAGTCCCCAGTCAATGCACCAGCGTTGCTAATGGCCCTGTACTGAGATAGTGACTGTGGCACACTGAATAGCCAGCCATTAGAGACCAGAGTGTGTTGTGAGAGCAAAGTCACATTGAATGTCAGACAATGGTATCTGGGTAAAATCTTCAGTGCCTCCTAATTAAATAAATGGCTCTTTGGATCATGAATGGTACGAGTTTTAAATAGGGCTGACATTAAAATATTCAGGAAGAGGCTTTGTTTGTTCAGATTGATGAGGTCTGAGCAGAGAGAACTTTGGAAACTTGTTATGGAAAAGCATTACCTCATTCAGCACCAAGACCCCACAGGGGCTGCCAGGGGGCTGGCTCCTGTGGGTGGGAGACACGATGCCTTTGGCTGTGGGCTGAGCCCTGTCCTCTGCTCCTGAGGGTTGTCCTGGTGTGTGACAGATGCATCTGCCCTGGCTCATGGCAGGGCCGGCTGCTGCCACATGTGCAGGGATGGGCTCGGAGCACAGTGAAGCACCTCCAGCCCACCTTCTCCTCTCCGAGGGGCTCACCCACAAGCACTGTTTTGACAGCATTCTCCTACACTGTTAACTAGAAAAAATCTAGGATTGCAGGAGGGAGTTATTCTCTGTTTGTTCCTGCATGGGAATGGCCGAGGGAGCTGCCCTTCCTGGTGTGGTACCAACATCAGAAAAATCCTCCTCACTCACTGGGAAGGAGATGGGGAGGGGCAGGAGCCAGATGAGGAAGTCTGGCTGTGCAAAGACCTTCTCCTGACACTGATAAATGTGATGAGACTGTGATGCCAGGGTATTTGCCATGACATCAGGTCTCCAGAGATGCTGGCACATGGCTGGTGCATTTCCAGGGCCACCAGCGGCAGCAGGCTGCTGTTCCTGGATGGAGCAGTGAGAGAGTGGCAGCAAGAACTACTGCTGGGAGTGGACCCCTTTATAAATCGCCTGGAGAGATCCTGAACGCCAGAGCAATGCTGGAGGTGGGAACATTTTTGCTAATTAGTGCAAGAGTGGGAAAGTGGAGCAGGCAGGTTCCACCTCCATATTTGCGCTGCACAATCCAGTATTTCCTTCGCTGCCCAGAGTCCTTCCTGTTCCCTTAATGTGCTGCCTAGAAAGAAAAGCACATTGGAACAAGGTCATGATTGCAACAACTACAGTTACATTACCAAAAAACCCAAAACCACGAAGTGCTGACCCGGAAGGCAGCAGCGTGTCCAGACCAGCCGTGGAGCAGGGGGCCAGGTCGGTCATCCGAGCACAGCTGGTGGCCCCTGGACCCACACCTGGACCTGCACCCAGACCAGCACTGCAGGCAGAGTTGAGAACAGCACCCTGCTACAGACCGTGACACAGACAGGAAGAGTCTTTCCATGTGAGCTCCAGGTATAAGGAGGGGAGGAGCACACGAAGGAGCTCAGTTCATAACTCTTGAATTGTGAGCGTGAGTCTGTTCAGGTCTGCATCCTGCCCTGGAAACAGCTGAGGGATCTGCACTAGCAACTGACATTTTTAGCAACATAAAAATATAAATAATGAGCAAAATTTGATTTAGTATTGATCTGATTAGAGAGCTTTAGTACCAATTTAATAAAAGAGAATGTCTGTGCCATGTGCTCAGCTGGTGGAATAAGTCATTTGGTTAGAAGGGAGAATCCCAAAAGCATTCTTGCCCAACCTGGAAAGTGAACCTGAACAGCTGCTGTATGGCAGCTCAGTGTGCTTCAGGCAATCACTTCTCCCAAAAATAGAGGAAACGATGATGATCACAGAACAGCTGGCAGGAGATGCCCGCTGAAGGCTGCATAATTCCACATGGAGAGTGAGAGATGATCTCGTGTGGGGCCAGCACATAAGACTGATTTTACCCCATGCACAGATGCAAGACCTGGATAAAGGAGAGTGGTCTAAGTCCTTTAGGACACTGAAGTTACTGCTTTGGAAGGAAAACTGCTCTGTCTAACGCACATCACTGGAAGGCTGGCAGAGATCTCCAGGTCCTCTCCACCAGACAGCTTTCCAGGCTGCTCTTTCTCAGGCTTGGAGCATTCCATGGTGTTCTTGTGACCCAAGTATGGGACCTGGCACTTTGCCTTATTGATCCTTATACTGTTGGCCTCAGTCCATTGAACCAGCCTGTCCAAATCCCTCTGAAGAACCTTCCTGTCCTCTGGCAGATCAACACTTCTACCCAACCTGCTGTCATCTGCAGCTGACTGAGGGAGCACTTGATCCCCTTGCCCAGATTGTTGATATCAAACAGAAATGCTATCCCTATGGAAATCGATGTATCATTAATAACTAAGGTACCTTTGTCCTTGACCAAGTGCGGCAAACATTCGAATTTTATGAGATGTACATCCCCAAAAACCTTTATAAAGGGGAGAACACTCACTGTGTTAGTGTTCTTCATTCCATGGTACAAACAAGTTTTTTGCTGGTCTAGATTTGGGGAAAATTTGTTTGACATGGAAGAGAGTGCTGGAATTTTTCTTAACTATTTTTTCCTCTCTCTCTCACCTTTTTTTTTTCCTTTTTAAATTTTGGTTGCTATGGAAACAGCGCTTCCTTATTCAAAATACTTTGATGGTACCATTTCCTGTTAAGGTTCACATTTTCTTGCTGTCTCTGTCACACTGTGCTAGTCACAGTTCCTCCATTGATCGTTGCCCCTGCACTGCCCTGGGGGTTTAAATTTCTCTATTACAACAGAGTTAAAACTGACATTTCCCCCAAATCACTTGTTCTTCTCAGTAGTGGTGCAACAGGACAAGCAGAGCTCTTGGACTCTGTGGTGCTCACAGCCCCAGGGGCTGTTCTGCTCCTCAGCCCTCCCTGACAGCGAGGGGATGGCAAAGTGGAAAACAGGGATTTTGGGTTTTGGTCATCAGGATCCAGATTCTGCTTCATCCACTATCTGTACAACTTTTGGGTAAAACAAATCTGTTTTTTTTTCTGTCTCCTACACCTATTCTTATAATTTATAACCTCAAATTATGATCTACCAAATCTGTCAGTCACAGACTCAGGGATAGGTCTTGTGGTAAGTGGAGGGAAAGGAAGAAACATACACAAAATTTTGAACATACACTTGAAGCAGGTAGATCCTCAATAGATAGGTCAGATTTATTAATTTTGGCAAACAGTTGTGCCATGTGCTTTAGGGAAGTGCTTTCTTTAGGATGTGAGGCTTGGTCTGTGGGCTGTGCAGTGCATGGTGCTCCTCGTTTTAATCAGACAACAGAGAACACAGAAGGAGTGTTTGGACTAAATGGCATAAATCTTGTTTCACTTCCCTGCAAAAACTGGCAACCTCTTTGTCAAACTTCTGAAAAAACCAGGGCATCAATATTTGACAACAATTCTGATTGTTGCATTAATGCTAGTAATTATATTATCAGTTTATATCAATTTATTACATTAAAAGCTCTCCATTATTCAAGACATCTGTGCACATTATTTTCAGAGATATCTCAGACTTGTTAAAGTTTTCTCAAGTACCTAACAGTAGGTTTAGTAGGTTCTTTCCTTTGCATTTTTGTTGTTTCTACCTCGTAGCTGATGATGGATGTTCTTTTTTATCATCACGTTGGAGTGGAATCTGGGCTGATGAATCCTGCTGTTGGTGGTTTCTGCCTCCCACTCCAGATTCCCAGCGTGATTCTAATGCTGATAACCCAGAACCTGGGACTTCTCTTTCACATCCGGCTCTGTTTATCAGGGCTTAATGGCTGCAGCAATTAACTTTGTTTTCACTGACTTTTCTCAGCTACTCCCCTGCTTTTAATACAAATTTGGGATGAGAAGGCACTTATGTGTTTGGAAAAATAGACCAGCAATATAAGGATATCCCTTCCTGAAAAACTAGAAATTGTGCATCTCAGTTTTATATCTCAGTTTTATATTCTGAGATTAAGGACAGGTTAAGGGTAGTGAAAATCTTTAAGAAGCCAGTGTCTGTGCAGGTCTGTGTGGATGTCTCATAAGGTGCTCTCAAAGAAGACAGAAATGCAGAAAGAAGCCAATTCATTGAGCAAGAGTGTAACACTGATGTCACACACATCTTCCAGTGGTGACCCAGATGTGGTGTGGGAAGGGCCGAAGCCAGGAAGGAAGGGTGAGCACTGAAACCAGAGGGTGCAGCAGGGTGACTGCTGTGGGTGAGGGGTGTCCCTCACCAGGGACCATCGTGGTGCAGAGAGCAGAGGGAGCAATGCAGGAGAACCTTGGCTGTGACACCAAGGCTGGGCCTGGCCTTGGCCAGAGGCTGCCAGTGTGGGGTTCACTGAGGCTCTGTGGCACAGGATACAGCAGCTTTCATCTGGGCACGAGGGCCTCTACTCTGAGTAAGAAAGGGAGTTGTCTTTGTTTTAAAGCTCTCTTGTGATTAATTTTAACCTAAGTCTGATGGGAACTCTGTCTCTACACTGAGCTCAATGGCGTGTCCATGTTGTAGGTTGTGACAAGATGACACAAGTGATGATGCAATGGTAACTGGACAGGTGAGCAGTGCATGCAGTGCAAAGAATTGCAGCAAAACCTCTGTGACCTCAGCCATGCAGTAATGAATGCTGGCATGGACAGAAAGCTCAGGCTCCTGGATGTTTGACTAGAAAATCAATGAAATGACAAGTATAGCTAGGCTTATTTCTTCCTGACTTCTTCCAATCAGCTTTTATTTCTTCAAAATCATGTCCACTGTTTGTCTGGCTCTTTGCACTTCCCACGTGTTCTTATATTTTGTTAAAAGGAAGAAAATTTTTAAAAAAATATTTTCCCCTAGGAACTCACAAGCTCAATTTTGCTGCATCAGCTTTGTGATAAGTTAGCTTTGGTAAACAACTGACAGCATATTTCTCTTGTTCTATTTAGGTGAAAATCAGCTGCGTCTCTTAACTGAAGTGTTTTAAGCTTGTTTTTGTCAGGTAATAAAACTGTGTTGCTTTCTCTAACTCAATTCCTTGTGATGTCTGTTTCAAAGGCTGACATTTCTAATGCACTAACAGCCTGAGCAGTAAAGAGCTATTCAATTCCAAGTGCAAACTCATCCAGAGATGTTTTAAAGATCTAAGGAAAGGTCACCAAGGACACCGACATGAAGGTGTGGGTCCGTCACACCAGTCATCTCCAAGATGCTGTTTCAGCAGAGGAATGAAGGGATTTGGTGTCCAAGTTCATTTAGTGAAGACAATAATCTTTGCATCTGATGGGTGGTGGGAGTTTACAGGCTGAAGCCAATCATGATGAGAAAGCTTGAAAAAGCAGTGAATTACAATAAAAGACTGATAGGTCTACAGTAATTTTCTAGTTTTTCTGTTTATCTGGAGTCCCAGGTTCGTGCCCTTTTCTGGAGCTCCTGATTACAGATTTCATTTTCTGCATTCACACAAATGGTTTGTTTTAGGGTTTTTAAAAAAATTATTTATATTTGTGTGGAACACCACCAATAATTTTTCAATTTCATCTTAATGCTAGGTGATGTCACCTGGTAATTTGAGGTCGGCTGGCATTTTTGGCCCGATTGGAGGGTCCATCTGTGTATTTCTTGCACTTTTTGTCTTCCTGAGATGCCATTCAGGCACTGGCTGTACTGTGGGTCTGTCTGTCCAGAGGTCAGGTGTGGAGGATGGACCTGACCCCAGAGCCACAGGAAGCACTGGGTTCTTGCTGTGGGAGCTCGGTGCCAAAGGTGGGGAGTCAGCCAAGATGTCCCCATGGCTCTGGGATGGCTGTCCCCCCATGGTGCTCCCTGATGAGAAATGCTGATCTTCACCTTGTCCTCTGAGCCCACAGACCTGTCCCAGGATGTCATCCATGAACTGTCCCAGGGTGTCACCCATGGAGCTGTCCCAGGATGTCACCCATGGACCTGTCCCAGGATGTCACCCTCTGCATGCCAGGCCATGCCACCTGCTCTGGGCTCTGTGGTGTGCCTGGAGAGGCCATCCCAGCCCACACCATGGGCAGGTGGACCTGTGAAGGCCTATGGACATCAGCCCTCTGCTCTCTGGCATGGGCAGGCAGCCACCAGAGGATTCCTGACATACTGTGTTCTGTAGAAATCAAATGCTGCTTCCTCTCCTTTTCCCACTCTATTTTATAAACATTTATGTATTTTTTACACATTTTCCAGAGCATATTGTCTCTGCCAGCTGTTACAAGTAAACTCTGTTGTTTGCATTTTCCCTCAGCATGTCCTGAGGCATGTGTTGTTTCAAGGCATTTGGCTCTCATCAAGACTTTGTTTACCAAGGCTGAAGATATGTTTGTCATTTTTTTTTAATTAATTCAAGTTTTTATCTGTCTTCCAAAAAGGAAGAAAGAGGAAAAAATCCTCTCAGTTCTGCGTTCTTTGTAACAAATATCTGCATGGAAAGGTAGTGAGGAAACCTGTAAAAGAGGAAAGCATGGGAGTGGCAGCAATATCCCACCAGAGAGCTTGGCCCTGGTGCCACTGTGGCTCCCTGTGAAGGGCCAGGCAGGCTGTGGCTGTATCTCCTGGAGTGCACAGCCATCCACACAAGGCTCCTCTCTGTAGGGCAGGGAAAAACCTTTACATTGCTTCATTGCAGGTTAATTGCACGCTTGCAGCTTCATTGCTTACACAGCTGTGCCACCACTACTGAATCCTGATGCTTTTCCATGTTTGATGATCCTGGGACAGCCGCCCTGTGGTGTTTCCTAGGAATGATTAACTGCATGTGACAACCTTGTTGGTGTTTTCGCATCGATTCCTTCAAGCACGGAGACATCATGCAATTGTCTGTTGTTAGGTTGTCAAAGCTCTGTGATTATTTTCTCCACAAACCAAACGGAGCCCAGCATTATCTTGCTGCTTTGTAAACTGCCAGTGGACAATTTGGATCTTTGCTACAGAAATTGAATGAAGCAGAGCACTTTTCTGGGGCTGCTGAACAGAAGTGAGTGCTCTCAGAAATGTTTGAAATCTGTACATCAGGGAGGAGTGGTGAAGGACAGTGCACAAACTCTGCCAGGCAAATTCCAAAGTTTCCAAAAGCAAGTTTTGCCCTCACAGACCTGCTTCAGAGATGCACCCCTGGGATCTTGTCGGACTGGACATTGCTTGAACATTGGGCTGAAAAACCTGAAGATCTTTCATCTAAGATCTTGGTTTGTCACCATGAGTGTGACAAAGGCAAACAGCCCCCCAAATGATTATTGCTTTCAAATTTTGTTGTTTAATGTTTGTTTTTGTTGATTTTTTAAAAACTTCTTTTCAGATGTTTCTGTTGAGGTCAATGGTCAGATAAAGCAGGTGGAGGGAGGCAAACCTGCCCCTCTACACAGCCCTGGCGAGGCCACATCTGCAGAATCATGCCCAGAGCTGGGCGCCCCTGTGCAGGAGAGACATGGACAGACTGGAGAGAGCCCAGCCAAGGACTCTGCAGAGCCACTGCTGCGAGGAGAGGCTGAGAGAGCTGGGATTGTCCAGCCTGCCAGCGAGGAGGGTCTGGGGACACTGGAGTGTGGCCTTTCAATGCTAAAGGGGACCCATAAGAAAGAGTTTTCTAGCAGGGCCTGTTGTGATCACACTGCCAGAGGGTAGGGCTGGCTGGGCTATGAGGAAGAAATTCCTCCTTGTGAGGGTGTGGAGGCACTGAGGTTTCCCAGAGCAGCTGTGGCTGCCCCTGGATCCCTGGCAGTGCCCAAGGCCAGGTTGGACATTGGGCTTGGAGCAGCCTGGGACAGTGGGGGGTGTCCCTGGGACAGTGGGAGGTGTCCCTGCCCATCCAGGGGTGGAACTGGCTGGGATTTAAAGTCCCTTCCAACCCCAACCACTCCATGATTTTGTGATCCCACACACCATGCCAGTGTGACAAACCCTTGGTGCTGCAGACGTGTGGAACAGTCTCACCCCTCTGAATGCAGTGGAGCAGCTCTGCCAGAGCTGCACTGTCACATTCTCCTGTCTGGGGCTTCCCAGGTGATCACAACAAATAACAAGGTGTGCGGCTGTAAACAGATATAAACATTATTGTATTGGCCTCAGCCAATATGTCTTGTTCTCAAGAGAGATTGTAAATTATGGTGGAACCAGGTGCAATACTTTATATAAGTGTGTATAAAACATTAATTACATCTGTTTACAAACAACAACCATTCGTCAAATGTACTTTGAGTATTTGTTTCTACTGCTAAGGTTATTTTCTAATTTCTTTTAAAGCACCAATAGAAAAGGCAGAAAGCACTTTTCCATCAGTATGTCCAGAGGGGACAGAAAAGATTTTATTTAAAGCTTTTGCAGCTCTATCTTATCTTTTCCTTTCTGAAGGATTTGATCATGAATTATATATTCCAGCATGACATGAAATATTTACCCATGCTCTTCAATTCCAGTTCAACTTCACACACATACACAAAAAAAAAAAAAAAAAAAAAAAAAAAAAAAAAAAAAAAAAAAAAAAAAAAAAAAAAAAAAAAGAAGAAGAAAAAAAAGAAGAAAAAAAAAGAAAAAAAAAAAAAAAAAAGAGTTTGAGCACAGAAAAGACCAGGTGCATAGACACAAATCCACTGGAGCCCAGGGCCCAGATCAACAGCACAGAGGCCTGGGAAGGCTTCAGGCGGTGAGTGCTGCTCTCTGTGCCATTCCCTGAGCTACAGGAGACACTTGGCCCCAGTGCACGGATTGTGCAAGTATCAATTCAGGCTTGATGCTCTGAGCAAGTGCCTGCAGATTTCTAAAGGCTGGGAGGAAAAGAAATGAGAAGGAAGAAGTGCAATAACTATCATTCCCACAGGGAAGCTCTTCCCTTGTGTGAGGATTTCTCCAAGCCACATGAAGGTCACAG
>VZSR01000520.1:49527432-49575756 GCA_013398615.1 Brachypodius melanocephalos | reverse complement strand
CCCGATTTCAGTTTAGAATTTTATTAACCCTTATATCATCATGAAGGGGTGGCAAGAGGGGAGATGTGACCTCCACACTGGGACCATTGTGACACTCTGCTGAGGTTCTGCTGGCTTCTCCTTGGAGTTGTGCTGGATGAGGTCTGGTAAAAACCAGACGTGAAACAGGTCAAGAGCTGTAATCAGGTGCATTTAATTTAATTTTAATGACTGTATATATGATTGGTTAACAGGTAGGAGTTAAGAGAAATTCTGACTTTGTTTCCAGAGATACAAAGGCAGGTACTGCATGGTTCCACATAAAGCCATTTGTCCTGGTTGCCAAAATATGTGACATGGTTATTGATTCCTTGGCACCACCTGTAAGAAAAATAATAGAGGAAGCCATAAAGGTGCCTTTTCCCAGCTAAAAGCATTACATAAATAATTGCTACACACACAGATGGAGTATATTGTAAGTTCTGAATTCAAGGTGCTTGTGGAAAATGTAATTTCTAGAACAAAATAACAGCTTGTCTTACCCATAGCCCAGCATCTGCAATTGCATAAATAAACTTGTCCAGGACTTGAAGAGCAAAAGCCCAGAGGCTCAGGACAGAGGAGAGCACACCATTAGCTGCCCCATGTCCTCATGTGCCAGAAGGTGGAACGAAGACACAGCTGTTTCCCTATCTGGGCATGTGTGGGTTCCTCCCAAACAGGTGGCAAATCCTGAAGGTAACACTTTCCCTGAATTCTGCCTCTCAGTGTTTGGGGTGGAAGCACTAATTGTGTAAGCAGATGCTTATCATGTGATTGAAATCCTTACTCAGATTCTGTACATGAGGATAAGGTGAGGCTGCGTGTAAATTTTTCAGGCTCAGTTTTTAAACTAGCAAAGAAAAGTGCATTTTTCTGAGCCGCTAAAAATAGATCACTTGCTCCGTGAGACATCCCCGTGTCTTCCACAGAGCTGTGCGTGTTCCACAGGGCAGCGGCTGCTGGCTCCCTCTGGCTTTCCCATTACTGCCCTGGAGGGTTCATTCCAGGAACTCCTGCAGAGCTCCACCACCATCTGCAGGACATCGTTTTCTGGGTGAAACTCAGGGGAGAGCTGATGAGATTCAGATTGCTCCCGGAGGGTCATCTGGGGTGATGTTGTGCGGAGAGAGGACCCCAGCAGATGGGGAGCACCCCCTGATGAGCCTGACTCCCCACTTTCTGGCCATGGAAATTACAATGTTTCAAGGGTTATTTACCCTAACCTGTAAATGTAAATTAAAAAAAAAAAAAAAAAAGAAAGCTACACCTGATAATTCTGCTTCAGGTCACCTTAGTCTCAGCTTCTATATCTATAACTTAAAATTTACTTGTTTTACACAGGGTATGTGATAGATGCTCCCAGAGGCAGGTGGTGCAGAGCATTCTGTACAGCTAGGGTAAGTTTTACCCCGGCTGGTTTGTTTTGAGAGGTTTTGTATGAAAAATAAAAAAATCCCTAGCTCAGCTGACCCTCCGTGGGTGCCTCCTGCAGGGTGGGTGTGCTGGCCAGGCTCGGTGAGGGCAGAGGACCCTGAACAGGGAACACCCTCCCCGCTGAAGGCAGGAGTGTGGGGTGGCCTTAGCCAAAGGGGAAATGCCTTCCCTGGGCTGGCTGGGGGATGACTGAGCAGCACTGATGGCAGGATGGGACTCCCGGGCTGAAAATTCCTCTTCCAGTGCTCAGAGGGGCTGGCTCGGCCCCACAATGCCACCCTGTAGCTCAAAAAAATCCCATCAACACCCAAACCACAAAACCACTTCATACAGCTGCACAAAAACCACATAGAAACGCATATGAAAACCTTAAGCTAATCCCTAAAACCTCTGAATCAAAATAATTTACTGGGCTTATGAAAATCATGAGCTCCCTAAAGCAGAAAGCTCGTCTGGCAAGGTTTCTCGGACAGTGTGGAAGAAGGCAGCTCATTCCCAGATCCGCCTCACCCGTGGGTTAGTGGATCCTTGCAAAGCAGCTCCATAAGCAGCTTTCTGGGGAGCCTGATTTGTTCCATGCGGATGTACAAACAGTCTGCAGTTTACAGACATGGCCACAAACGAGAAGACTAAACCTATGGAGGGGAAGTCATGATCAAAGGGTTTATCAGATAATTTGCACTTATTCAGCACAAATGAATTCAGGCTTTTCGAGTCCTTAATAATTAACACATTAACGCATCACTGTTTCTGACATTCGTACGTTAATTTTCTATCTTCAGTAATGCATAGAAGCTATCAAAATAAAAGCAGAAAATCAGATGCAGAAAATGGGAAGTTTCTAGTCTTGTTGCTTTTTGTGTAAGTCTAAAATCGAGGGCTTGAAGTGATGGAGAGATAATTTGTAAGCTTTTTCTTTTTTTTTCTCCATGGTACAGAAATATCAAAGACCAATATTAAAAAAAAAAAATTGAATAAAGCCATATTAAGCCTTTAATTCAACTTAGATTTCAAATTTCAGTGATCAATGTAATATTTTGGAAACAAACTTTCTGTTTTGAAGCCCATTTTTGTGATTAATGAGATGTTATGATTTTTCTTCACTATTTTCTTTGAAGGAAATGCAGGTGTTTTGAAAACAACATAAACAACATAGGTCTGTGGGAAAAGCCTTTTTATTGACTAGTGTTGATTGCTAAATGTTAATTGAAGCGCCCTGCGGGAATCCGGGCGTTACATCAAGGCCATCAATCACACTGGTCTGCATGTGAAATGCCCTTCCCTTTGTACTCAGGGGAGGTGTGAACGGACTATTTGGATTTAAATCTGTCTCAAGGTGCTGTCCTAGTCCGGACACCATCCCGGCATCCCGCCTGCCCTGGGGATCCTGCCTGCCCAGGGATCCCGACTGCCCCAGGGATCCTGCCTGCCCCAGGGATCCTGCCTGGCACAGGGATCCCGCCCGGCACAGGGATCCTGCCTGGCACAGGGATCCCGCCTGCCCAGGGATCCCGCCTGCCCAGGGATCCCGCCTGGCACAGCACTGGTTCTGGGTTTTTTTCTGAAAGTTCAATGTGTTACTTGGTAAAGGCCAGTGTAAGAGGGAGTATGAGGTGTGGTTTTTGGGTCTTGAATGTCGAAAGTCACTACCTTCTCTTGAAATCTGACCCACCCATCCTGTCCTGTCCCACTTGTCCCATGGCACCCAGCCCTTGTTGCTGTGACCTGTCTTGTACCTGCAGGTGGTTTGTGAGAGGCTCCTGGAGGTGTTATGGCACAGGCTGTGTGCTGGCTGCCATGCTGGCAGACCTGGGTCACAGGGACGTGAAGGCGCGGGGGAAAGTGATGCCAATCCCAGCGGATGCAGTGACTCAAATCCGCCCAGTGCCCTGGGAAGAGCTCGTTTCATCCGTGAGTTCAGGTTTGTGCCAAGTCCTCACCCTGCCTGTTAATGTGCAGGTTTCTAAACAACTTCAGCTGCACTTCTTTCTATCTGTCCTCTCCAGTTTGCTATAAATGTACATAAACACGTGCATTGTTAACCTCGGGTGCATTGCAGCTGTCAGGAGCCTTGTTTCCAGCTGAGCTGTCTGTGCTGGCAGACCTTGATGAGGCCACAGCCTGGGGAAAGGCTGCTGTCCCTGCTGAAGAGCTGCTATTTCAAAGAGATGCTTGAACACAGCACTGACCCTTAACTGCTTAAAGCACGAGAATCAGTAAGGAGCCAAAAATACCTTTATTTGCAAAACTGGCCCTTCTGAAAGTTCACCTCCTCTTTGTGCTGGTTTCCTTCTCCCTGTGCCCAGCTGCAAAGCAGTTTCTACCAATATGGTCCTGTCCTTGAGTAACTGTATCAGATTTTTTAAAATTAGCTTTCCAGAATCCTTGGGACTTAATGGATTCATGTCCCATGTATAAATCACACACTTCCAAAAATACGTGCTTAAGAGCATTGTTTCTACAGTTATTTTTGATGATAATTGGAAATGCCTTTCACTGATATTTGAAGTGCTCTTTGCAATGCCCAAACCCCTGAATGTACAGCACACCTGTGACTGCTGAAATACTATATGGATGTTTTTTCCCAGAGCAAGGCTTCCTGATATGTTCAGTGAGACTGAAGGAGCAAATTATTGCTTTGGCTTTTATGGCAGTTCACATAAGCCCTGAAAAGGACCAGAAAACTAAGGTTAATGAAGAAAGTGAAGGTAAAAATTCCTTGAAGCATTTTCTGACTGAAATCCAGTCTCTCTCTCTCTTTTTTTTTTTTTTTTTTTTTTTTTTAAATTTTTTTTTTAATTCTGTGTAAGAATGGGCTTTAGCTGACCTCTTCCTCCCTATATTAAAGTACATTAGAGTATCGTTCCTGTGTGTGTCTGCTCTCATTTGTCTGGCTGTCTGTCAATGTTCTGCAGCTCGCATGGCTTGGGAGGCATCAGTAGTTTGTAAAGTTATACAATAGGCCAATATTGGGCAAAATGGGGCTGCTTATTGCCTGATGGAAATGGCTTCATGAAAACTACAGCAGGGGTTAGACAAGTCCATCACCTTTGCTAGGCACTTTTTTTCCCATTTCTCACACACAAACTTTTCTGAGATGCGTAAGAGAGGGGATTTGGAAAAAAGATAAACTTGTACTTAGTTTATCAACAGTGGGTGTGACACCCAGTCTCCAGTGTGGGCTTCCATGGATTTGGGCATCCCCCTGCTCTGGCACAGACCCCCAGGGTCTGCAGGGGGGTCTCTGCTCTGGCACCTGGAGCACATCCTGCCCCTCCTGCAGAGCCTTGCAGGGCTGTAGGGCTGTTCCTCTCACATCTCCTCACTCTCTGCAGCTGCCATTGCACTGGATTTTTCCCTTTTTAATTCTGTTTTTCACCATTGCTGATGGACTCAGCCCTGGCTGCTGGCATTAGCTCCATCAGACATGGGGGAAATTTCTGGCAGCTTTTCACTTCAGCCACCCCTACAGCCCCGCCACTACCAAAACCTTGCCATACAACTCTCATACAGTAGCTAAAGAAATTTATTTAGAATTGCTCAGCAATTTTATTGCTGATAATAAGTTTATGAAACTAATTTGAATTTGGGGGGAGAGGGGAACTTAGGCAATTAATTTAAACTTTCTGTTGAATGTAAACCTTGTCAAATCTCCGTAACAAGTTTTCACTAGCTCTGTCACATATTGGATAATCAAATTAGGAATGTTAAGTTACATATTTTTGTAGAAGTAATGTGTATGGAAATGGAATAGATTTTGGGCAGTTTTAAGGTACTAGTAATAAAATATATTGGTTTGTTTTGTCACTGCAATATCTGAAAACGTGGAGGTACCTTAATTTGGGCTCAGCGATCTGTGGTGTTCACTGGGCTGGGTTCAGTCAGTACAGCTCATCATCTGTGAGCCTCTCTTGCTCAGGAACTCTGAGATTCCTCCAATTCTGTACCCAAACACTCTGAAGTGGGTGTGCAGGGATGGAGCCCTTCCATTCACACTCACTTCAGTGGGCTTTTCTTCAATTATACATCATGGGGGGAGGCCTGGGGACCACAGCCCTCAAACCTGCCAGACTGCAGAGCATGCTCCAGTTTGATCCTGGACTGGCTTTAAATGACAATGGAGAGTGGGACAGAGAGGTTGGTGCAAGAAGTGCGGCATTCACTCTCAGAAAAAAAGCCTAACTTCACACTTACGCTTTTGTGTTGATCCACGCAGGGAAAAGGTGAAAATCAAATAATCTTTGTCCCAAACATGCCCAGTTGTCACACTAACGGGTACTGCAGCTGTATTTCAGTCAGAGGTAACTGCAAGACGCTTGCCCAGTATCAGCTGCTGCTGCAAAGACAAACCTGGGCCTCCATGTGTCTTTTGTGTGTTTTATTGAGCTGTTCCATGCATCAACGGAACTCTGTCAATGTTCTGGATTTGAGAAAACTCTTACAAATTGTCTATAAACCCACTGGCATGAGAGCAGTAGTTGTCTTTCACTGCTGTGTCCTCTAGAGCAAATGTTTCTGTAAAGGTGTTATGGTACTCCTGCTCTATTTATATGGGAATTGCACTTCCTCTTTTTTGATATTTTGGCTTGAGTATTTCACATCTGAGAACACAAATGCAGCAAGAGATCTCTAACTGATGGATTCCTTGGGCAGCACTGCAAGGGCTTTTGGCTTGGAGATGTTTTCATTCTACGGCATTGATCTTGCAGAACACTTGACTTTTAGAAGTTTGTGTGGAACGTATGCCACCAAAATGGACTTTACTTCTCTAACACAGTAAAAGTAATGTGAAAATCAAGAAAGAAAATGTTTCCAGACTTCTAAATGATTTTTTTTTTTTTAAAAATTCTATTTTACAACAGGATCTAGAGGAGTTTCTCTGGTACTCTGATAATTGGTGCCTTGTATTTCAGTTATTCTGCTCTAAACTGGAACACAAACCCCTTCTTAAAGGCATTACAGCTGGGATTATCTGACTGATATGACTATGTTATTGGAGAGGCTCAAAATAATTTTTATTTATTAATACTTATTCTACCTGTACCTCCACAGAAATACAAAGACTTAATGATCATTGACATGTAAACACATTTTTCATCTGCATTCCATCATTTTAGCGACTGGCAGTATAATTGCTCAGTTAAACACCGAGTCTGTGGAAAATAAATGCCACATTGGTACTTTTATACATGAATGTCTATTTTAGGGAATTGACCTTTTAGCATCCAACCTTTACAAAGTGGTATTTTGTAGTACCACTTACTTAGTTGTTACTTATTTCATTGCTTTTGCTTCCTTCTCCTTCTTAGGTAGAATTTAAATATCCCATTTTATTTCTGGAGAGAAAAGATTTGAATTTTATGGCTATGACTGCTAGACATAGAATCGCAGTAGTGAAGGTTGTTTCTTTCAGTGGCACCAGGCAGTAGTGCTGAGCTTGGTTTCACACCATATCAGTCCCCCCATGGTGGGGCTGGGGACAGGAGCCTTTGTCACAGCACCTTGCTGGAAGATGTATCTGACTGAGGGGAGCAGAGCAATGATAAAACCCCGTTAAACAGCTCTCCTGCCACTTCCTGTGCTCTCAGGGCCAGTGTGGGGTATCCAGTCTCCGGAGGTGGGGACAGCATCCCTGTAGAGTGGGAGAGTGGGTCCCCTGAATGGGGTACTGGGATGGCTTTGCTGGATTCTGAGTGGGAAATTTCTGGTGTCTTCCTGCCCTTCCTGCCATGCTCTGCCGAGCAGCCTCCCAGACCCTGACTCCTTCCCAGCCTCTGGCCAAAATCAGTGAATGGGTGCAGTAGCTACGAGGAGCACAGGATGCAGCTGAACAAGAGGCGAAAGGATTTGGATCCTTTGGATCCCAGCGCCCATCCATCGATGGCCCAAAGCATGGTTCTGCTGCTCGGCTTGCTGCGAGTACCCAGGGGTGGTGGTGGTGATGTCCTGGCCAGCACGTGGTTCTGCTCCCCTGGCCCTCAGCTGTGCTCCCAGAACCATTGCTCCTCTGCATGGTGACAGTAGGATGGTCCTTCTGTCCCCGTGACTGGATTTCCTACAAGGGGCACACCCAGTCCAGGTCTCTCAATGTGAGTGGGTGACTTCTGTAACATCCTCACGGTGTAAATGAGGCATCAGAGACAGGACAGGCGATACCTATGAAGGATTCTGCTTCCAGAGGAGGATGTCAGTGCTGCTCAAAGGTTTCCTGGTCTTGAGAGCTCACACCATGGGTGCAGGATCCAGCTGAAAACAGGCACTGTCCATTGAGCCTGGCTGTCCATGCCATCACCGCTGGGCTGCTGACAACTGTCTGCTTTCTCTGTAGACAAAGCGACCTTTTGGAACAAAAGGAGCCACAAAAGGAGAGCGGCAGCCCCCCTCGGTCAGCTGTGAAGTTGTGGGATGACTTGGTGCCACCTGTTGTGATGGGGAAGCAGAGGCTGCTCTGCCCTTCCCGGCTGCCTGTGCCCAGGGCTGTGACCTTGCTGTCCACACGCTGTGCGGGGAGGGTCTGTGCCCTGTCCCCTGCCCCTGACCCCAGAGACAGCGGCCACCAGGGCAGTGCCAGGGCGGGCTCCGGCCCCGCTGGAGGGACCCGCCGGGGCGGCCGGAGATGGGCTGCACCACCCGCGCAGGACCGCACTGCTGAGGCCAGGGAAGTGGCAGCAGATGGCACCCGTGACATGTCGCAGACACAAATTCTGCGAATAAATGTAGTTACCTTCGTGCTCTGGGGCGTGACCAGCTGGCAGGCACGGCTCTGTGGGGATGGAGATCCGGCATTCCCGATGGAGCTCCTGCCTCCGGCTGGGGCGCCAGTGGGAGCTGGAGAGAGGAGCCGGGTGCTCACGCTTCAGGACACGCAGCTAATTGCTGTCTCGGAGAGTTTCCAAAGAGCTCACGCTGCCCACTTGGATTTATTTGCTCAGCAAGAAAATCCATCCGTGCCAAATGTCACCGGAGAGATGAGTCTGTGTTAGTGTGAGGTCGGCTCAGCTCCTGCACAAGGTGCTGGCTGACTCATCAGCCTGCATCCACCATCCGGACTCCATCCCTGTCCATAGCCACAGCCCACATATGATAGACCCATGCCCCAGCACAGCTTCAGGGCTAATTCGGCATAACAAACACTCCAAACCTCCAATAGATCAAGTGCAAAAACCCAATCTCAATTTCTTTGGACCTGAGGTGTCTTTTCCCAGTCTGTGCTGGCACAGGCAGTGTAAGAGCTGTGGGGAAAGGGACAGCCCTGTGACAGTGCAGGAGTGGGGAGCTGGAGCAGAAGGGAGCTGGGTTTTTCCACATTTGGGAGCTGGTGGGGTCTCACAGAGGATGCCAAAAGAGCTGGCCAGTGCAACTGGGAGATATTTTGTATCATCCATGCAAAATCCGGGTGATGAGGAGAGGACTGTGGAGTCCCCATCCCTGAAGGTTTCTGAGTGGACAAAGCCATGTCTCACCTGATTAAAAACCTTGGTGTCAGCAGCAGGTGTTCCCTCCAGCCAGGGTTTTAATGGACTGTTAAAGCAACAGTGACCCCATGTAATACCCTAAGGAAACGAGGAGAGAACTGGTAGATCTTCATGGACTGAAATGACAGATACATGCTATCTTATATTCTGTGTTTGATCCCTATTTTCTTTTTGGAGTTCACTTTGTGTAACAAATGATTTCTAAATTTTTTTAACAAAACATTTAATAGATCAGGATTAAGAATATATGTCCAAAATTTATATTTTATTGTGAGAATTTCTGTTCTATTATTCCTGGAAGAGACATCAGGGAGAACACTAGTATTAAATGCTTAGTGATGACTAAATGAGTTGTTCACAAACATTTAAGTCTTGTGGAAGACACTTATGTAATAACCCAGGATTTAAAACACATATAATGTTTCAGGTGCTGCACTCCCATACTCCCTGCTCCTTAATGACAATAGGGTGTGTGCTCTGTGTAACTCAGCTCTGCTGAAATATATGTGAGACTCCTGAAGACTATTAGAAGGACTAGAAGACATAGCTCTCTTGCACTTTGTAGATGAGTCCAACTTTTATAAGTCAACTGTTAATACCCCATTGAAATATTTAATATTTTGCTCATGTACTTCAGAGAATTTGTGATATTCATGGGCCCATGACCTTCCTCCAGGGCCTGTGGAGGGCACAGCAGTGCAGGTCTGCTGCTGTAACCCTAATTCACTGAAATGAAACTTTAATGAAAGCCCAGAAGTGATTTGTGCAAAAATCCCGTGGCAGATCAGTGGCAGAGATGGAGGGACACTCTCCTGCCCCCAGGGCACCTGAACCAGGGCACAGGGTGCAGGTTAGGGGCTGGAGGACAGAACATACTGGAATGAGGAGCTGAGGGTACCACCACTGCCCAAACCATTCCTCTCCCCACCTTGCTGGACACCACAAAAGGGTGCAGCAGCCCCTTCCCAGTCTCTTGCTGGAATCCTGGGCTTGGCAGTGGCCCTGTATGCCCAGAAGAGCCCCTGCAAACAGGAGACACACTGCGCTCTTCTGCTGTGTCCTCCCAGCCTGAAATTCCGGTGAGGCTGAGGATGAGCCTGACAAACACAGTCTGACGCTCAGTACACACACCCAGGGTGGGTTCCTTGGCACCCTCAGTCCCCCAGAGAAGGCTGGCAGGGTGCTGCTGTGGTAGGATGAGCCAAGAGGGTCGGAGAGAGTGACATTTGATTACCAGGAAGGTCTGGGTTGCACTTCAGGGGGGAACAGCTCTTCCATCTGTAACCTGATGAAGGGCAGTGTCTGGTGTCCCCTGCCCGTGGGTACAGAGTGGTGGCTGTCTCTGTGACAGCAATTCCATGGATGGCTATGGGATGCATCTCTTCTGTCTGCACACAACACCCTTGTCGCTGAGCTGCATTTTTGTCCCTGGATTTCTGTGTTCCTTGTCATCCATGCTTCCATTTGTAAACAGAACAGCCAAGCTCTAAAGGACAAGGATCATGTGGTTACAGGGTGTTGGCTGTTTGTAGCCTGGGGCTGTGCTGCAGAACACATCCCTCTCCTCCTCCAGACCCCACAGTGCCTTAGCACAGGGCTAAAGGTCACCTCAGGGGGCTGCACAACCCCCCTCAGCACTGTGGGTGTCCCATGGCCAGAGTCCTGCTGCCCATGTCCCCACCTGCATATCTGGGGGGTTCTGCCCACGCTGGTGCCAGCAGGGAGACCTGCCTGACCCACACACTGCCCAGGGCTGCAGTGGGGGAATGCAGCCCTGGACACCTGGGAAATGTCCCTGTCTCTGGGACATTGGATCAAATGGGGATTCTTCCAAACTGTTTTTTGTTTCTTCTTCCAAACACTGAGGGATAATCAAGGGGAATCAAAATATTCATCCTCCCCTCTTTGCCTGCTTTTTTTTTTTTTTTCCTCCAAAAGAACCATTTAGAAGTCAAAGGAAATCCTTGCCTGGAAGCATTTCTTTCCTGTGCATTTGAATGGTTTTTCTGTAAGGATTCAATTTTGTCGGCAGCTTCAATGGCATCTTAAAACACATTTCACATCACATCATTTAAAATCACAGCTTACAGGTTAAAAATGGTTCTGTGTATTGGTCTTTTGGTATCTTTCCCACAGATGCAGGAGGACAATAATAAATTCTGTAGATTGAGGCACTCATGGACTGTATTAACAGGCACAACGTAGTGCAGCAGAGGTGCTGTCCCATACCTGATGCCACTAAAGATAAATAATGGGATAATTTACTGCTGTTACAATTTGAAACACATGAAACTAGGGGAGAATAAACATGTTCACTGGCTTCTGAGTGCATGGTGACCTGTGACGGGCACTGTAAGGATGCCAGGTGCAGTGGGTTCAGATGCAGCCCTTGAGCAGCAGGAGGGCCAAGTGCTCAGAGCCCGGAGCAGTGGATTCACTGCCCAAGGGGATGTTGCAGGAGAGGGCTGTGGCACTGGCAGTGCCAGGCAGGGTGTGCTGCTTCTCCCTCGGCATGCTGAGTGCTGGGTGCGCAGGGGGTGGGAGGCAGGTGCCCTCCCACTGCCCCTGTGTGCTGGGTGCTGGCACTGTGGGGGGAAGCCACACTGACAGCAGAGCCTGGAGGTTCCTTGCTCTTTGATCTGTACCAGGAGTAGTGGCAATGTCAGAAATAGTTTCAATAGGAAATTCTAATGTACATAAAGTCAAGACTATTCTGGGAGTAGAAATAAGAGCCTCTCTGTGTTCGTGATTTCGCTCCCATGAGTGCCTCTCTGCTTATAATTATTTCCTGTTTGCATGGAATTATTGTTAGTAGCCTTAGTGTTTAGAAGGTACAAATAACATCTTCACTGAGGAAAAGGAACTGTCTTTTCTGACACATGAATATCTACCTTGTCTACTTTTGAACAAAGGAGAAGTACTTAAGGAACTATTAAACAGTTAATAGTTATTTAACATCCAATGGGAAATTCTGGTTTGACTTGCAGTACAACTGTCTCACTGGTCCCTTTGTCCAGGGCACAGGTTTAGGAAGGGTTACTCCACACAGTCCACCCAACAGCAGTGAGAGCTGTGTCAGTCTCCTGGAAATACCTTTACATATTTTGTGGGCTCCAGCTGAGAAGCATCACTCAGTCTTGCTCAGTGAGGATTTACAGGTACCAGCACCATGGAAATGGCTGAGCAAGTTTCAATAAATCAGTTTTTTGCTGTTGTCTGTTGATTTAAACCGCAGTATTAAATGAAGAATTCGCCTAGTAAATTCATTTATTAGTTCATTCAGAATAAAAGAAAGAAATATGTCAGTGATTAATTTGCCTGGAAAGATAATCACAGACTCTTCAACTGGAGAAGGCAGCCTGGGCAGTGTCCTTAAAGTTAATGGTCTGTCAAGTGAGAAGATGAGAGCCTGTGTAGCTTCAGTGGCTGTCAGCGTCTCTCTGCTGGTGTTGTACAGCAAGAGGTACCAAAGGGATATTGATTTCCTCTGAAAACACTTTGTAGCCCTCTCCAGCTTCCTACAGGCTTCACCTGTTCACTGCCACCTCTCTGCAGTTCATGTGGCTGGTGCAGGATGAATAAACAGTTCCGTTTGCTCAAAATTGTTTGGAAGAACTGGTCTGTGCAGTGTGTACCTCTAGAACAGGCTGTCTGACTGCTCCCTTAGTGCCTTTGGAGAATGCTGGATAGCCTGGAGAAAGGAGCTGAACCAGGGCTGGAGTCACTGCATTCTCTCCCAGATGGCAAAGCCTGTGCACTGCCGTGGCTGTCTCCCATATGCTGAGGAGGGAAACATCACCTGACATTGGACGAGCCTTGGTTCTGAATTTAGAGGAGGGATTTCAGTTCAGTTCTTGCTCCAAAGCTGAGGGATGAAAACAGGACATTTTAAAATGCAGAATATCCTACAGAAATAGCACCCAGCCAACACAGTGTAAAATGAAATAAAATACAATACACACCAGGAACGGCAAGTGTGTAAGCCACAGGCTGGATGCAGCCCACCAGGCAGCCTGGCCTGGCCCCTGCACCTTCATTATCTGTCTCTGTATCTGCCTGAGTGCCTTTTTCTGTACTGGCATCCCAGTGTCTGGTGATGGCCAGCTCGCCACCATGCCTGGGCTCTGGGGACCAGTCCATCTGCCTGGTGAGGGATCCCTGTGGGTTTACATTTCCTACACTCTCCACTGATTACTGCTAAAACTACTGACTCTGTCTCCCACTACCTGATACTTTTGTTCCCTCTTACATGTTCTTTTGTCTCAGCTGAAGCCCATCAGCTTACATGAAAAATTATGAACAGACTCCTGAGCTCCAGTGTCTGAAGAGACCTGAGACTCTCAGAAATGATCAAAGATGTACAAGTCATTTCGACTCAGTAAAATCCAATGGACATTGCCTAAAATCCTATAAAACCTTTGAGGTGGAAAATGCAACCTCTGCAGCCTCTTTTCCCTCTGTCACACAGATCAGAATGGACACACCAGGTCTGGTTTTGCCAGTTCCTCAGGCAGACTCAGCTGCCCTGACTTGATGTCTTCAGTTCATGTTCCAGCCCTGCACTAATCCAGTCTGCTTTTTAAAGTTCCATTTCTGATCACCATAATGTAAAAGGTTAAGTTCTGCATATTATTTTCAAATAATAAAAAACCCCTTGTTTAAACAAAAAACCCCTGAAAAATTGCATTTTGAAAACCTCACGTGTTTGTTCTCTGTAATGTACCTTTTCCCATGAGAGTTAAAAGGTTTTTAATTATCTTCTTCAATATCCACTGTTCAATTGTTTTTCTCAAGGCCACAAACGATTTTGCACATGGAGAGAAGAAAGGGCAGCTTGTTTTCAAACCTACACTCTGTTTCTGCCTTTCTGGGAAAACTTGGGCAAGCTGCTTGTTTTGGAAAACAACAGTAGATTTCCAGGAATATTCCAGTGAGCACACTCTCACACCAAAGCTAAGCCTGTAAGCTGGGGCTGGGATCAGCAGGAGCACTGGGGATGGAGTTCAGCTCTCAGAGCCTCAGTGCCCCTCAGCATGCCATGGCAAAGCCCCGGGGTCTGGGGTGGCCACAGGGACTGCTGGGGGTGGGCAGAGAGGTCTCTGCTGCCCCTTGAAGGGTCCCCTATGGTGGTCTGGCTAGGATGAGCTGAGGTGCAGGAAATCTGCTGCTGAGAATGAGCTTTGTGGACATTTTTAGCAGAAGTGATGGTGCAGGAGTGGTGTGGCATGAAAAGAGCTGGAAACTGTGCCCAGATCTGGTGAAGGGCTGGAGGTGCCAAACCCTTTGGGAAGAGCTGCAGCTGCATGGGCAGTGGGAGTTGGGCTCTGCTGCCTCTGCCCCAGCAGCTGCTGAACTGCAGGCCAGGACAGACAGACACAGCCCAGCTCCCCTGATCCAGGAATCCCGCTCAGGACCTACCCCTGAGAGCAGCAGTTCTGTTCTGGCTCCAGCTGCAGTGATAGGCTTGGGCTGCCCACGGCCCCCTGCTCTTACACACTGCCCCAGCCCATCACAGCTCTCACCTGCTTATTCTCTTCCCTCATTAACTGACCAGAATCTCTCATTTCCAGCTGCAATGTGATTCTTTTGAGGCTGAGTACCAAATCCATCTGCCTTTACAGGTGTATCTCTAGGCCAGCTGCACCCCGGATATTCCCTGCCGTCATTGCTCCTGGGCCTTCCCCATCCCATCAAGGGAACAATGATCCCCTCAACTGGATTTGATCTCTCTGGAAGAAAGAACCTCTTCAAGCTCTTACCATGTAAGGCAGAATGTTAAAACATTTCAGAATTGCACAGTAGCTCAGTCTAATGACAACCTTTTCCCCTAAAGATAGATGTTGCCATTAATCAGAGGTTCTCCTGCTTTGCTTCAATAAGCCAAGCTCATTCCAAGAACAAAAGGACTGCTACTGGAAGAGCCCAGCTTTTCAACTTCAAACCATCTGCATCTTACAGAAAAAAATGAAATCTTCAGCACAACACAAATGCTGTGCAGAACTAAATGATACAAGCCATTTCACTTTCCTTCACGGTTTTCTAACTTATTGGCTTTTAAGTAATGGATAGTCCGACATCAAAAGCTGCACTCAAGTAAGGCAAACAAACACTTAAAGCACACATTACACATGGCATTCCCAGCCGTCTGTAAAGGTTGTTCTCTAAAGAATAGAGAGGGAGATTGTTAAATTCTTTGTCTAAACCAGAGCACAAAGCATCAATGAAGTGAGATGTTCAAGCATCGCTCATCAGCTCTCTGCGGGGGAGCATCTTTATTTGATGACCAAAGTTAGGAGAGACTGTGCTGACAAGGCTCTTACAACCCACTGTAACCTTTCAGCCCTCTCCTGCTTTTTTTTCCCGCATTAATATTCAGCCACCCTGAAGACTGGCAAGCAGTCTCTCCTACATCACAATTTTTGGTATTTTGTCTCCTGTAGCTCTGTCTCCTCCTTGCTCTCCCCTTACAAGTCTGTCTTCAAACAGGTCTTTTGGAGGATCCTTTTCATCTCCCTGTCAGCTTTTTGGGGTGTGGTGTCCCCAGTCCAGCCCTTTCCCCTCAGTCCTCTGAAATCAGGGTCCTGGAACCTGTATTTCTGTCACATGAAGCATGAGCTGCTTGTCACCACGCAGAGGGTCCTGGTGCCCAGTCCCCACTCTGTCTGTCCCTGCCTCGCCAGTGAGATCTGAGTTCCCATCTCGGATGGGTCCTGAGAGCAGTCAGCAGCACCACACTGCCATCTTTTCAAACCAACTTGTAACTCTCTTGCACCCCCTCAGCTTAGGGCATGTGTTCAGCAAGACTCTGAGAGCACCTTCATTTCTGTCGCTGTATCTGCCCGAGTGCTTTTTTCTGCCTCACAGCATTACAGAGTCATAGAATAATTTGGGTTTGAAGTTCCCAATCCAATATTTGTGTTGGAACTGGAGTGCCCCTCCTCCCTGGCACAGGACATTTCCTGGAGGCACATCCATCCCTGCTGCCATGGCAGAGCTGATGTTTCTGCCTCCCTGGGCGTCCCACAAGTGTTCATTGCTATCCACACTTGGCATCAGCTCTGCAGCTGCTGTCAAATATGAGTGAGTCAGCTAAGTGCTTTCTAGGAACACTCCTTCTTTATTCTTACTGCTTAACACAGCTGAATTGTGGATTTGGTTATGTTTTAGTGTCTGAATTTGCAGTGAAACACTGTCAAGCTGTCTGAACTGGAAGAGATTTGTATTTAGAGTTTACTTTGGAGTGTTTTCTTTTATCTTTGGCCTACTTAGCATCTAGTTGAACAGCAGCTTGATTCCTCTGATGCCTTGAAACATGATGTAGGTACACTGTGGAGTACTTTTCTTGGAACTACTGTCCTACACAGTAAGTATTGCAAACATTAATTAGTTCCCACAAACTCCTGGTTTACAGCATGCTGTCTTTTCTCAAGATACCATAAGTGATTTTTTTAATGGAACTTGTATTGATGTGGAGTAGTTTGTCCTACTCATACCACCTGTTTTCATGCCTCAGACAGACTGCTCTGAGCCGAGCCATTAGAACTTTTCTGTTGTGTTTCTTCTACCCAAAGGACCAACCCTCCTGTACCACTCCAGAATTTCAGGTGTCTGCAGCCTGGTGTCCCTGCTCTTGGCAGTAGGGCACAATTGTTCCCATGTTCCTGCTCTCAGGAAAATTAATCCATGATGCCAGAGATTTACATCCAAAAAGGAGACAGAGTCCTGTAGCTTTATTTGAATAAAGGGAGAGGCCGTGGGCATTTCTCATGGGGTCTCTCAAATCGCTGGAGGACGCAGCCTCCTATTTATCCTGATTTCCCGGCTCTGCATTTCCCTCTCTCTCTCCCCATTGGCTGAGGTATTTGAGAGGCACAGACTTCCCGAATCGCCTAATACAGATCCCCTTTTTCTTTGTATCTCTGTTCTTTTTCTCTAAGTCCAGGAATTTAGCATAGCCTCGGGTGAGCAACAGTCTGTGTCAATTAGTGGAATTGCTCTGGAATCTCTGGTTCTTCCCATTGCTTCTTTCATCCATCAGTATCTGGCTTTATCACTGTTTGTAAAGCCTCATCCCGCTCGTTCCTTTCACTGCCTGCACACCCTCCCCTGCCTGTCTGTCCTGTTCCCTGACCCTGTCATTGTCTCAGCTGCTGTTCTCAGGAGCTAAACCCTCATTTCCGGCCACTTCCCACCCTTTCACCTTCCGAACTCTTTCAGTTCCCATTGCTAAATTCCCACTCGCTCGATTTTTATCACCCCTCTGTAAAAGCAGCCAGTATCTCCCTCTCTTTCCTTTTCTTCTCTTAGTATTAATTTCATTTTTGTGTGCTATCTTCAAGTCCTGGAGAAAAGTCCTGAGGGATGCAGCTTTCCCAGAATGTACCCACTACCCTACCAAACGTGCCCTGCGGTACCAGTCCCGAGCCCTTTGGGTGCCTCCCTTTTTTGTGGCAGCTTGACATGAACGGCTTCCTTAGCACGGACCTGATGCTTCGAGTCCTCACACGCACCAAGCTTCTCTGCTCTGTGCCAGGAGGCAGCCGGCATTGTCAGTCCTTGTGAGTTTTATTTCCTAATTTAGTCCTCTCCTCTTTTGGTAATGGCTTCTAACCGGTCACCGATTGCTGTGATTTATGGAACCTTCCCAAAAGGTTGTGGAAATGGCACACAAGTCCCGGAGCAGCCCCATCCATCACGACAGTGTCGGGATAATCTCCCGTTTATCTGCTGCTCAAAGGGCTCCCAGCAGAGCCCATCACGCATTTGTTCAAAGGGAGGCGCGGTGTCCCGTCTGGTACCGACGGTGACAGAAAGGTGACAAAACCAGCGCTGGTTTAAAATCGTAAAGTGTCTCTGCAGCATTGCTGCGGCTGCCGAGGTTTTCTTACCCTCGGGGTTTGCTCAGATGACACTGCACCCCGAGTGCTGCCCTCAGTATTCCATACTGCCAGCCCCTTCCTTGCTCCTGCCTTCAGGAGAAATGGGTTTGTAGTGTCACTGAATAATTTTCTGTGAGACTCGGAGCAGTGCTCACAGTCCTGTGAAGTTTCCTTAAATGATTATCGGAGCCATAATGAAAGAAAATCCTTCCTCACCGTTTTGCACACCTGATCAGAATTCCATCAGCAGTAAGCAGCTTTCCACAGCCTTTCTCACCACTCGTTCCCTGGCTTTATCCATGTGCATCAAGGCTTTATGATCTGCCCTTTCAGTCATACTCACATGTTCTCCAAGGGCTTTTGGCCAAGTTGGTTAATAATTTCTTTTAACTCCCTCTTAGTCTGAACAATCCCAGCTCCCTTGAATGTCTTGTTCTGCCTTACTCAGACACCTGTTCCTCCCGGTGCAAGTGACTGATGGCAATAGCTGTGGGCAGGCCCTAAGTTGTCAAACAAGCCATTTGAAAATAATATTCTCTTTAGCCACTGGAATTATTAATAGCAGCTTTGCTTTCCTTTCTTGGGATATTTGACATTCAAGGATTTAATGTTTTGGCCAATTGAGAGAACAAAGCTTTTAGCTCGTGGTGAATTCCAACTGTACTCTCTAGCTGGGTGGGGGTGATGCTCTCATTTTCTTTCCAAGACCTGACAATGTTTAGTATTTTGGTAGAAGCTGAATTGCTAAAACTGTTGCTGATGACCTGCAGCAGCCTGACTGCTCAAAGGAGCAGCTCACATGGCTGTGACTGAACAGAGGGGCCACATTCAAGTCACCAGCTTGGCTTGGCAGATGCTGCTGCTGACCCTGGGCAGGGGTTAGTGCCTCAGTGAGCTGAGACTTGCAGCTTTCCTCTGGCTTGGCCTCGCTGCTCCCTTTTGGTTGTGCTTTTTTGGCAGAGCAGATCCAGCCACCCTTGGTCCTGGGGTCTTCACTCCAGCAGCTCCCAGCCAGCCCCACTGGTGCAGCCACATGGAGAATGATCAGGATTGCTTCACCTTCATCTCAAACTTGGCTGGTACATCAGTCATGATTTATCCCTGCCTGTTTCTCCCATTCAATGTAATGCAGATGGGCACAAATGCTGATGTTGGAGATGTAATGATCACCAAAATTCTGTGCTGCTTCTCTGCTGTTTAAACGTGGAGCATGGCGTTGAATTGCAATTGTGGAGCAGTTGCGGAGCAGTTGGATTGCTGTAATCCTTGCATGGAAAATGAGAGAAACATCAATGCTACCAAGAGCTTGGAGCTTAGAAACAAACACTCTTCATAAAGGTTTAAAGAAAATATTGGTGATGTGCACACCACATATTGTCACCATAAAACCAAAATGGTACAACAGAAAATTGTTGTACCATCTGCACAACACAAAATGGTGCATTCATCAGAATCTCTTATTACTTTTATTATTTCAATCTATTAATTTTTGTAGCTCAGATGTTATGTGGAGACAAAACAGAGGCAGACCTTTGTTACAGCCCCAGGCCCTCAGGACTACACCCTTCCCTCTGTCCCTCCTGTCTCCATGTCCCACGTGGACAGACTGCATGGAAACATGCACTCTTTTATCCCCAACTCATTCAAGAACCTCAGCTCTGTGAGGAGAAGCCAACCAACACTCCTTCTAGTCCTTTGGTCTCACCTTTGGGATGTGAGGATGCTCCCTGAGGCACTGCACTGACACACATTCCTGCCTGAGAGTGTGCAGTTTATCTCCCGGACAGAGGTTGTGTGGAATTGTGGAAGCATGAAATACACAGCTGAAAACAGGGGAGGGGCTGGTGCAAGGGACAGAACTCTCTGCCTTACAGGTGTGCTGCCAGTGGGTACAGCTGTGACACTGGGCAGGGAAAGTCTGCACACAAGGTGATTTTGCTTGCTGCTGTTCAGCACAATTTGAGGCTGAAAAGACCCCATAAAAGGAGCCATTTGGAAAATTATCCTGTGCCAAATCAAATAGTGCTGTCCAGAGCTAGAGCTGCTGTACAGAGGAGCTGTGCAGGATGTGTGCTGTGGCTGTGGTGCTGACCCGGGCACAGGGCCCCTGAGCTGCCCCTCGCCAGGGTCATGCCAGACACATGCTGCCACAGGCCCTGCCACCAGCTGCTTCATTGGATTTGCTCATGATGCCACTCAGACCTAGACCAGAAAATGACAAAATGAAAAGAAATTCTCTCTGGACCACTGTGGCTTTGGTGCATTCATTTTTTTAGTCTTATTTCTGCCAGCAGTAAGTGCTGGCTCCAAACCACACCCAACTCCACTTGGCACGGAAGCTGTTTTCTGCCTTTCCCAACTGAAACTGTTGATCTTTTGCTCTGGTTTTGCCCTGTGAATGATTTTTACCCAGCTGTTCAGACCAGCACTGAGCTCCCCCTGCTACTCTCCCTGTGTTTTTACAGCTGTTCCTGATGGCTGCTCCTCCCCACTGGCTCCCAGGGGAAAATGCCTGAGCTCTGGAACCGCAGGGACCTTTCCCCAGAACAGAGTGCCTGGTGCTGGCTGTGCCAGCTGGGGACACCTCACGGCAGTGGAATTTTAGCATCCCTCTGGGCTAGGGACTGTCCCCTTGCCTTCAGTTTTGGGCTCCTGGAAGGAGGGGGAGATCCAGGTGATGGCTTGGTTAAAGTGGATGGCAGGTTTCTGCTGCGGTGCAGGTTTCAACTAAGGCAGTATGATTTTGACATCCCTTAAATCCTATAAGGTAATGTTAAACAACCACACACAATCCTCTGCCTAAATTCTATATTAAGGTTGACTATATGTTTTCAACTAGATAACTATTTAACTTAGAGATACCATGAGCAGGGCTGGGTGAGGGTTGGTGTATGCCACCCTTGCTTTCCATCTTGGAGCTCTGCTAGGAAACGTCTAATCACAGGCTCTCTTATGAATACAGTTTGTTCTGGATAGTTGCAATGGCAAGGGATACAAATGGAAAATAATTCAAGTAATAAGGGAACTGCAAGGAATTGTGAAGCAATAAGCACTGCAGTGGGGGAAAGCTCTACAATAAACTGTTCAAAAGGGTGTGAAAGCCAAGGAAATATTGCTTTCAGTGGAGCAGAAATAGTTTCGTGGTTTTAAAGTCAATCCCTTTAACTGTACAAACTGTTAAATGAAAGGTTGTGTTTAACAAGTTGAAACAAGTCACAAATTCTTGAAAGAAATGGGTTTACTGAGACTGTGACACACATTAAATAGCTGGCGGGGCTGCCTGATGTGTATTTGAAAGGAGGCTCCTGTGTCTCTCTGTAATTAATTTCATCGCAAGTGTGATACGTGCATGCCTAACACATCACAAGAGAATGTGCAGATGCAGATTGTTCATAGCACTGTCATTAATTCCACCACTGTTGACAATCAGCTCATGGAAATCATTTGCCAAATCCCAGCTGGATCCTGCAGTACAGAGTTTGAACCCTTCTCAAGAGAGATGAAGTGCTGCATTCCTGGAAAGTGGAAATCAAAACTCTTGTGGATTGGATGGCCTCATTTGCTCTACAGCTAATTACACCTGGTTTGTTTCTGCTCCACATTAGTAACATCTTCTGAAAACTTAAAGTGAAAAATGAAAAAAACACTTCCCTGTACTTGGCAGCAGGGCATCTACCTCACTTGAAGTCAACATTTGGTGACCTTTGTTCCCTACAGGTTTTGGTGGTGCACTGGCTCTTGGTTATGCCCAGAAAATGGTATTTTGCAGGGCTGGAGTTTACTGTGAGATCTGATAATGCCAGCAGGCACACTGGATGGACAGGGGAAGCACCAAGGGCTCCACAGCATCCCATAGCAACCACTCCTTCCATCAGCTGAGCAACCCCACCTCTCAGAGCAGAGCTGAAACAGCCTCTAGGAGGGTCAGTGACCCAAGGTGATCAGGTCTGAGGTCCTCTGCTCTAGAAGAGCCAGGGCCTGAGAAGGACTAACATACAGCTTTCAGATGTTTACAGATAACCTGAGAAATAAAGCATACAGGTATTGAGCAAGTCTATGCACGCTCATCTGAGCACTTAAAGGGGCCTAAACTGAGACTGGTGCATCCAAGACTGGACACATTTGGGATGTATGGAAGAGGGCTGGAAAGGGAATTGATGAGCTGTGTCTGGGAACTCTTTCTCTTGAGATGCAGACACCAGATTTACCAGGAATTAGTGTCCTCAGAAACACACTCCTAAATCTAAGATTCACTGAGGTTTACAATGGCAATGAAAGGGGGCTGTGCTCAGCCCTGATGCCCTGACAGATGCCTGCTGAGACGGAGGCAGGGGTGTGCGGGGGATGAAGCCAATTCGTGGAGGGGGAGCTGGAACAGCAGCTGGACCCATCCCACTGCTGGTGGGTGGCTGTGAGCCCCTGGGCCCTGCTGCCCCCGGGAGCTCCCCATGGTGCTTCTCTGCTGGGCTCTTACCTTCCCCTCTGCTGTCAGCAGCTGCTGCCTGAGCTGGGGGAATGGAACTCCCTGGGGGTCAGGACTCTTCCCCTGTCTCTTGTTTACCATGCCCTGACACTGAGAACTGGCCCAGACTCAGACCAGGAGGGTGTCAGTGCCTTGCACTGATTGTCAAACCTTGCATCTCTTTATCAGAAGATCCTGATTAACAATCAGGCAGACCTGAACAGAAAAAGCCAAGGGCCTCTTTGCTTCCTGTCCTTGCTGAATCCAGCTGCCCTCTGTGCCCGGTGTCTCCAGAGCTGCCCAGGACACTGACCCAGCCTGCAGAATGGGGACTGTGTCTGGCCATGTGGAGGGAGGATGCTGTCCCTGAGGAAGGTCTCTGACAGCTCTCCTGATTTACCTCTCAGTTTGCCTCAGGCAGGACAAAGCAGAGCAAATCAATTCTGCGGGCAGCAATCAGGAGCTGCTATTAATAGGACTGATTCTCAGTGACCTGGAAATGCTGCTGATCCTGCCCAGGGATGCAGTTCTTATCCCACACTCCCTAAACAAGCCTTGTTCTCTGTGGAGACCATTCAGTGCAGCAGCCTGGGATTCATTGTCAGAAGCCTTTCTCTGAGCAGGGTGAGAGGTTCCTGCTGGCTTGCAATGTGTGACTGACCCCCCCAAGGACTCCCCTCCACTGCGAAACAAAACTGCAGTGAGCAATGACGTTAAGTGTCATTACACTCTTATGAATGGAGAGGTCTGCAGGCTTCCATGGAATAGCATTTCTGATCAGGAATGAGACCATAAAGGCAGGTTGTCATTTCAAAGGGCTTTAACCTGGTTACCTCAGGCTCAGAGTTTCTTTGATGGCTAAAATAGAGCAGAAGGAAGGCTCTTGTTAGTAAGACTGATGCTAAAATGCTCCCAAGCTTGAGAAGTATCTTATTGGTTTAAAGGGAAAAAGCACGAGTGGAACCGGGAGATGAACAATAATTCCTTTGGTTGGTTTAAACTTGTGCTGAGGTTCCTTCTGCCTGAAACTCTGAATTACCAGTTTAGGTTTAATTCTGGCAGTTGATTTTTTAAAATAATCATAATTGTTCAGACCACGTAGGCTCAGTTCATCTCCCTGAGAAGCCTTTTGTACAAACCATTCAAGCAGGAACACTGAGGGTTGGCATTTCCTAGCTGAACACCCTGCACAGAGCAGTTGTGAGCTACCTCAGGCAATCCCAGCACCCACAGGATGGGCACAAGGTCAATTACTGGTCAGGCCCTGCATGTTGGAAATAGGAAGGACTCACTGAACGTTTCCCCAGGGTCGAGGAGCCATTGGTCCTGTGCAGACCTGTTTATTTCTGAATTACCATTCGCAGGAAGTGACCCAGTGCACACTTTAAGGTATGAAAACCACATCTTCTTCTAATGCTGTGTGAAATTACAACCTCTCCTTTTCCCATTCATCTTGAGTAAAGCTGGTGACAGCCACTGTCTGCCAGTGCTATTTCAACATGCTTCAAAGATAGTGGAAGCTGCTTCCCATGTGCATCAAATTCCAGTGTCACCAACACTGGGTGGTGCTAGGAAGGGGAGGGAAGCAGAGCTTGTGGCTGGAAAATACAGCAAGCACTGGCCAAGGGCAGCTCCTGCAGAGCAGCTCCTGCTCCCCAGAGCTGGGGAGGTCCTGGGTAGGGAGGCTTCAGTGGGTCCCTGCTACCCAGCACAGCCTTTGGACACATCTGAAGAGTGGGCAGGGAATTCCCAAATCAGCTCCAAGCTGGCTTCACTTTCTGGCTGCAAGACTCCAGCATGCCTGGCTTGGCCACAGAAGAGTGAATTGTTATAAAAGGTTAAAGACTTCTTTCAAAATAAATTTCTTTATCAATGAAATAGAAGGCAAAGCCAGGAAACTGGAAGAACATTGGGAGAAGTGAGATGATCCCCTCAAAAAAGTGGGGTGGTGCCCCAGGAGCCTTCAAGGGTGTGGGAGATGAGCCCAGCTTTGCCTTCGCAATCACCTTCTGATACATTTGGGAGAGTGAAGTATCACCAAACGGAGTGTGCTTTAGGTGCTGGTAGCCCCTGTGCAAGAAAAGATATTCCCCTTGGCAAACTGCCTTGTTCCATCTTCACAGAGAGGAACAAAGAGAATCTGAGCCACATGGCTCCTGGGGAAGGAACACATTTCCTTGGCAAACCTTCCAGTGCCTCTGTGCAAGCTGTCCTCAGCACGAGGAGCTGCATCCCATCCCACTGGGCTGCAAAAACCTCCCAAGAGCAGGAGCCCATCCACCCTGCCCTGTGCTGGCCCCTGCCATCCCTGGGTATGCTGTGAGCAGCAGCCCCTGGGCCATGTGGGGCTCCTCTGCCCCATGCTCAGCCCCAGCCCTTCTTCCCTTGTGCTGGTGGGCACTCCTCATCAGCCTCAGCCCTGCACACAGCCCCACGTGCTGCTGGCCCTGGGGAGGGACAGGAAAGATGACAGGGCCTCTCCCTACCCCTGCCCTGCTGTCCCCTTCCTGCAAATCTTGCCTTTTCCTCTGTGACGCAGACAGAGAAATTCCTCCTCTGCTCTCCCTCTCCCCACACCTCTGTGTGCCCTCTGTGATCCTTCACTTTGTTCTTGCTCCTTCTCTGCCCCTTTGCTCCTCACACTTGTCCAGGTTTTGCATTACATAGCATGATTGAATTCCCTTCCTTTTAGAAAAAATCTCATACCTGATCCCATTCAGCTTCCCAGCTATAGTTCATCCTGCTTTCACCTGGAAAATGATCTAACATGCTGTACAGCCTACCTTTTATCCATTTTGTTTCTAGACAGTTACCAAACACTTGTGGCCCTAGCACTGACCTTTTCCCAGTTGGCTCAATCCCCCAAAAGAACCAAGTGAGGGACAGAAACCCATGTGTGCTGCTAGCAGTCAGCTGGACAGCATGCAGGGACGGGCTGGCTGCTCACTCCCACTGGCGCATCCCTCCAGTGTGTTCATTAATTAGAATAACTTGCACCTGTAGTAATAATTCCTGTTCCAACACTGCTGATGCTCCTGTTTCCAAAGTCAGCTGGATGTGTTATCCTGACACAAACCTGATGGAGCCAGGAGTTACCTGGGAAAATCAGGCTCATCTGCGTCCCTAGTCAGAGAAAACACAATTCTGCCTTGGAAGGGGATAAAGAATTGGCTGGGGCCTCCCATCCTTTCCTCATTCCCCCAGTGTCAGGGGTGCTGAATGGAGCCAGTGGATGTGCCCCCACTCTGACACAAGGCACCAGCTCCCTCCTCCCTCTGCTTTCAACATCCCTGTCTGCTCCTCACACACCTTTGAGAGCAGGGGCTCTGAGCAAAAAGGCATCACTGTGTACCGCCTCCCAGTGCCTCAGGCAGCACCTGAGGATATCAGGGCTCCCTGCTTTGGGGACAGAGTGCACGGAAAGCCCAGAGGAACCTTTGTGTGGCCACAACTGCGGCTGGAGCTGGCAGCCAGCAGCTCCTTCAAATGCTGCTGCCCATCAAAGCCGGTGAGTCACTCCAGGTTCAGAGAACGAGAAGTTCCTTGAGTGTACATCTGACATGTTCAGTAAGATAGGGAGCTGGTGATCAATTTTTTTCTGCCAGATACTCAAATTATTTCTGGAGCTCTGTATTACCACTGTTTGTGGACAGAGTCGCTGAAACCCTCCCTCTTCGACCAGCTGCTGTACTTTCATTGCTAAGCCATATGGCATGGTTCTAACATCATTTTATTTGAAAATGTGATTCTTTTAGTTGTGATAGTGCTTTATCTATCCTCTGTGTTGCTGTTCCTCTGAGTGTGCGTGTTGGGCTCCTGGCACAGGAGGATGCATGTCCAGAGAAGCCCCTGTGAGAGCAGTGAGGGTGGAGCAGCCCCTCAGAGCCAAGATGGGACAAGGATGATCCGCAAGGGCTGCAGGAACAGCTCCACTCCGGTACCTGGTGAGAAATGAGGATCTGACTTGGGGGTGATGTGTTTTAAAGGGGAAGAAGAGAGCCCCAGAGGGCTGCTCTGAGCATTTCCATCCCTCCAGCCTCCAGAGCAAAGCCAGACTGCAGCCCACGGGGAGCGGGTGGGCGAGTCAAGCACATCAGTGTTCATGAAAAATCATAGACACCATCTCATATCAGCCACAAGCACTGGTGAGCCCAACACCTGGGCTGCTGTTATCTTCAGTGGCAGTAAAAGCAAACTCACTCACTGAGGCAGGGCTGGGAACTCTGACACCTCCTTAGGAGAGCCTGGGGGCTGGTCACTGCCTTTGGGACCTGCAGAGTTTGCTGGGTTTTGTGGAGGACTGCAGTTTGGGAGGTAAAGATGGGGTGACCAAAGGGCAAAGTCTCATCACAGCTTCGAACACACTCCAGGATTTCACTGTGCTCCCTGGTAAATTAAAGCAGAAATGAATTTCCAGACTAAGGGTGTACAAAGTGTCAAACACCCAGGACTGTGCTCCCAGAGGGGAGACCAAGAATTGGAGATGGAGAGTACAGTTAAAGATCTTAACCAGCCATTACAGAGGTGTTAACTCACTACTGCAATTACATAGCAGTTTGTTCATTAAAGGATGAATTTAATACAATAATAATGCAATTATAGTATTTGCCATTCTGCACACTAGAAGCCAAACAATTTTCAGCAGTGATCCAAACAGTTCTGTCCGCTCTCCGAAAGGGCCTTTAGATCTCAGAGCTTACAGAAAACTTCTACAACGTACAGCATGCTCTGGGCATTACCAGCATTTTCCCCATTTATATTGCTGAGCCCAGCAGAGAGAATAGCACCTGAGCTGTGAGAACACTTCTCTGCAGCCTGTACTCCTCCCCAGCCTCAGAGCCTTCCTCCATTCACAGCAGGCACCATTTCTGCCTGTAAAGCTCAGTCCCACAACCTCGTCTTCAAACACGTGTTGGAGCTCTTTCAACTCCCTCAGGAAATGTTTGATTTTTTCACTTTTACCCTGTTTTTGGAAACAAACTCACTGCTGCCTTTCTTCAGAATTTACTCACAGTTTCACTGCACTTGAACTTGTACTTCCAAATCAATGAATTATTTCATAAAAAAATTAGACCAGTTATTGCTGGGAGGTGTGGGAATGTTTTTTTTTAAAAATGTTTCTTTATAGAGTGTTGTTGATTAAATCTTTGCAGCCACTGCTGAGTAATAAGACTTTGTGGAGGTGGAGGTGGAGTGGGGAAGATTTCTACACAGAACAGACACAATGTGGTGTTCATGCACCATTGCCACTATTTATTTATTGCCTCACTTGAGGGTCAGGAAGATGACTGTGGTTTATTAACAGTGCAGAGACCAGACACTGCTCAGGTTGTCAGTGGAGGGTGATAAGCTGGTCCTGTATCCCTGGTAAGGACCCCGAGGGAAGGGAGGAGCATGAAGGCTCAGGCAGGGTCAATGGGATTTATTAGAGATGTTCCTATCTGACATCTGAAACCTCCTTTGCATCAGTTGGCTGAAACATTCCATACTTGCTAATCTGGCTTAAAGATGAAAGGGAGGAGAAGCAGTTTCCTGAACATTTCTACTCCTGTTTGCACAGTGAAAGACACCCAGACACCTCTCCTCTGACCCCAGAGGTCACCTAGGAAGTGCAAACAATGAGTGCTCACAGGCTGAGCATTATTAAATATTATGGGCAAAGAGGAAGGGACAGAGAAATGTGAAAAAAATCAAATGATCAGGATTCACCACCAGTTTGTTTTGGTTTTTGTTTGTTTTTGTTTTTTTTAAAGTGTTAAAGCACAATTTGGTGTAAAAGAAACTATTACCAGGAGATTGCATGGGAAATTGAGGAAAAAAAATGGAACTATGGCTTAGACTGTTATGGCATCTAACAGCAGTTACTAATGAAAAAGTGAAAATAGTTACATGCTAAAGGTTGCACTTGACTGAGATGAAGTGGATGTAGATAGAGCATCTCCAGTACATCAGTCAGTACTGAGCACATGCTAACAGGAAATCAATTTATCCCCACCAACATTTGCTCTTTCTATTGTGCAAGAGATTTAATTAACTTATTGTGAATGGCCAGTAGCTGCTTACTCTGAAAGAGCCTTACAGATTTAACGAAGCACCAATCTTCCTGAATTTATGCTGGAAAAGTGACAAGGATGAATTTTAAGCTGAATTACTTGCCATATGTGATCAGTTAATGGAAAACCTTCCTCATCCCAATTATTAATTACCGTCCTGATATTTTCCCCCATTAAGCAGCAGTCTTCTGGCTTAGGCAGTGTGTCCAGGAGCAAACATGCCACTGTCACTTGGGAATAAAGCCATTTGGGCACAGGAAAATCCCCTTGGTCCAGGTCATGGCCATCTATGCCTTGTTTGATGCTTTCTACAGACATTATTGTGTCTGACACCAGGCAGAGCCACGAGCAGGAGTGGAACTGAGGGAGGAGGGCTGAGCTCCCCTCAACCACACTGATAACTTTTGTGTTCATTGTCTCAGATAACCCCAAACATCGCTGAGTTTTGGAGGCTCAAACAGAAAAGATTTTGGTCCACAAGGAGAGGATAAGCCTAAAATAAGAGGATGAGCCTGGTGCTAGCTGCACTACAGCCACCAAAGGAGTAGCTGTGAGGAGCTCTGAGGAGGGGACAGAGCAGCTGCTTTGTTTGCTTACCTGGACAGGTACGAGCTGATGGTGAGGGCTGGGTGCTCCCCTGGGGGATAGAGCTTCTGCAGTGCCAGCACCTGCCCTGCTCCCTCCCCTGGGCTGTGTGGCAGCCACATCACAATGACAACGAGCACAGGACGTGGGCTCCCTTTGAAGAGCTGTTTGTACCTTTTTCTGCATTTCCTGTGTTCATCAGCTCCTCCTACACACCTGCAGGAGTGGCCTGCTTCCCACCTGAGCCAGAGTTTCATACTGGTATAGTCAGGTGATTTCTTAAGCACAAAGTCAGAGGTTTCTTGAAGATGGTGATGAAGGTGAGAGTAAACACAGCTGTCCCAGCTCAGGGGGAGCAAGGCACTGGAGCCCCTTTGGACCTTTCTAACGACATTGCTTTCTTTGTTTGTTTAACTCGGTTCTGTATTGATAAAGTCCTTCAGCTTTATATCCCAGGGGCTGTCACTGTGTGGGAGGGCTGTGCTGGGGGACCAGAGCTGTGCTGCAAACAGGACAGACATATACAGGTTCACTGTGGATTCATTAGCCCTTTGTACACCTGAGGCAGCAACATTAAACAAAATAGTAACTAATCCAGCCCCTAGAGCCATGGGCATTTGCCAGCTCCCAGTCTGGCTTCCCAGAGGAAAGCATGTGCTTATTCCTCACTGCTGCCAGTCAATGAATCACAAAAATGACCCGGGGTTCCTTTGGGCAAGAAGAGACAGGAAAAGCTTCAGCAACACAGGACAAAATGCATCAGCATTTCCAAGAGAGAGCTTAGCAATGGCAGGAATCACAAATGGGGAAGTACTTCCATGAGGAGTCAGCTCCACGGCTTTCAGCAGTGACTTCTTTCTGAAGATGATCTGTGCACATGCTGCAGATAAAAACTTCACACAATTGACAGGACATAAAGGCAGCAGTTAAATACATTATAGAGAGTGCTCAGGGAGATGAAAGGAGGCATTAAAAACAGCAAACCTTGTGTAAAGGTTAATTAAAACATTAATAATGCAAGGTTTCAATTATTCATGCATAAATAAAAAGACATTTAATGGTAGATACACACTGAACCTTTCTGCAGTGGACATGACATTGGGATAGAGAGAGAACACGAGAGCTTCAGCTCAGCACAGGAAATTACTGTGAAGCAGGAAGTGCTGGGCAAGAGGAAAGGCTGAGAGCAGGGACCACACACAGGCTGCAGGGAGAGAGGGCTCTGGAGCACCTGCTCTGATCAGCTACACTTCCACAGGGCTCAAGGACAGACCTTGTGTCCCCATTCCTCAGGATCAGGAGGGTGCTGGCTCGTATCTGAGTGTGGCTCTGCCATGCCAGGGGCAAGGGATGGGCAGGACCGCCTCCTTTAATCCTCAAATACAAAGTTCCTGTACAGTAACAACTGAAAAATTCCATCATATTTTTACACACTTATTTTCTACAGGTTATAGAATTGTAGAATCCTACAGCAGTCCAGGCAGGAATGGACCTTAAAAGATCATTTACTCCAATGCTTTCTAGGAAGAGAAGCCCACACCCTGACCACCTGCACGTGGAACCCTCCAGCGATGGAGGCCTGCCCCTGGGAAGGTTGTTCCAGTGAATGATTGATCGTTCCCATTGTTAAAACTTTCTTTCACATTGTGATGAAACCTTCTCTCGTGCAGCTTGTACCCATCACCCATTGCCATCCCCACGGGACTCCTCCTGCACAGAGACCCTCCATCCTGCTCAGATCTCCCCTGTATGTCCTGGGCTGCTGTGGCCTCCCCACGAGTCTTCTCCAGGAGAAGGGACTGAACTTCTTCAGTCTTTCCTCACAGGGCAGGTTCTTCAGCCCTTGGGTCATCTATATCACCCTCCTTTGGATCCTCTGCAGTCTGCTTTGGGCTGTGGGGGCTAGAACTGTGCATGCCCAGCAGGGCTGGGGGCCAGGCAGGTGACACTGCTCTCCAGCCTGGAACCCACAGTGCCCTCCACACCATGCTGCCAGGACTGTCATCCCTTCATCTGCTCTTGATGTGACCTCCCTGGACACTCAGAGCATCACTCAGAGCCTGCTGGCTCTGCACCTGCACCTACACCTCTGACACATCTTCCCTTCTCTGTGCCCCACGCCGTGTGTCTGTGCAAACACTGTGTCTGTGTGGCCATAATTATACTCTCAGCTTCTCTCTTTAAGCTGTCTTTGGCAAGTCATTTAGAGTTTGCCTGCTTTCATCAGCTTTCACAGCGAAGGAAAGTTGGCAGGCAATTCTCAACTACCTGACTCGGCTCTTGTCTGATGATTGATTTCCAGTGGGAGTAAGTTTTGATATTTGAAAAGATCCAACCTATTATTATTGAACATTTGAGTTGTGTAATGGAAGTATCTGTCTGACAAAGCCAGAAGGATATTTGAGCCGAAGGCTCAAAGGCTTAAGGAAATTCTAGATCATGTATAAAATATTGCCCAGTGCATTGTCTCTAATGTCAGACAGAATGGAGAGAGGCCACAATGTCAGGAGAATGCAGCCAGGGTGAGGGTTAAAAAAATGGTCAAATTGAATATTTCAAAAAAGCAAGGAGAAATGTTAGCTTCTGTGAAGAATGAAAGATCTGGCAGACAATGGGATGAAAAGGACCAATTCTGACCTACATACCCAGGCAGAATCCCTGCTGACAGAGAAGAAAAATGATGCCTTTGATCTGCAGGGGATATCAAGATTCTGGGCAGAGAGAGCTGATGAATCTTGTTGAAGAGGAAAAAAAAAATGACAGCAGCCCCAGTGGAGCCTGGGCTGTCACTGCAGACAGAGTCAGCAGCTCACAGGCGCAGCCTGGGCTCCAGCCGTGGCTTGGGGACAGGAAAACAGAAACGTCCCCCTTGGGAATGGGCACAGTTACCCCTGGGGACAGACAAACCTTTCCCTCAGGAACGAGACCTTGACCCTTAGTCCAGGGCTGGAGCTGTGCTGGCAGGGGCCAGTGGCCCAGCTGAGAGGGCTGCTGCAGGCTGGTGACCTCTCCTGTCCCAGGGACGTGCCCAGGAGCACTGTCCAGGGGCTGCTTCCCAGCTCCCAGCTGAGCTCCCGTGGCTCGCACAAACAGGTGTGGTTTTCCTGGAAAACAAACAGAAGTTGCTGTATCAGCCACAGAAGTGTCCCTTCGTGCCTCACAGCCCAGTACCAGCTGCTCTGGTGCGACACTCCCTGTACAGAACACGCACTCTGAAGGGCAGAGAACACGCTCAGTCATGAGCTGGTGCAGGTCCTCGTGGAGCCAGGAAACCAGCTGCAAATTCTGGAGAGATCCCTTCATTGGAGCAGATGGGAAAAGATATTTATTTTCTCCCTTGGCACCAAGGAAAAGATTCTACCATCCCTCACTTCATTTCCAGGCACAGCCTCACCTGTGTCACTGCTATTGCTCACCTGTCCCCAGGCACAACCTCACCTGTGTCACTGCTATTGCTCACCTGTCTCTGAGCCCAGCCTCACCTGTGTCACTGCTATTGCTCACCTGTCTCCAGGCACAACCCCACGTTTTCTCCTGCTCTTTGGTCTGGAAGCTCAGAGCAGCCACAGCCCTAGCAAGGAGCAGCTCAGATATAGCCCTGTGTTCCAGGCACCAGCAGATTTGAAGAGCAAGGAGAGGAGGTGGTGCTTTCCCACAGTGATGAATCCGTGTCTGGAGGGCTGTAGCACCATGTTCAGATGCAGGGAGAGATGCTGCCTCATTAGCATATTATTCTCTTTTTACTAATCAAGTCAGCGTGAATACTTTTGATTATGAATGTGTTTGATTGTATTAGGGAATGATAGACTTGAAAAGCTCTTTTTTTTTTCAGGACTGCAGAAGGCAGCAGCACCATTCCTGCACTATTTTTAGCAGATGTTGCAGAGAGAGAGAGTGTGCTCTGTGCCTGTCCTGTTTCACTGCCAGGATTGTACACCTGGAATTCCAAGGGAAAAAAGAAAACAGAGCAGTGTTAAAAGGAAGTTGTACATCCATGTGTGTGCTGCCTGAGGAGGTAAAAGGCAGCTCCTGCCTCCATTCTGGACTGGCTGTGGTGCTTCTAGATGAACCCAGCGGTGCCACGATGCCTTTAAAGCTCATAGACAAAGTCACATTTTAAAAATCACACTTAACTTGCCTGCACTTACCATACCCCAAAATGAAGGGGAGGTGTTTTCTGCTCCAGTGACAAAGAGCAATTTACCTGTCATGCCTGTGGTTATAATTACAGGTGAAAGCTGGGTGAAAGTGGGAAGTGAATTTCCCTGTAACATTAAACCCCAGTGATGGTCCTTTCAGGTCACAGAGGCTCTGAGGCCATCCCGCAGCACGGCTCCAGCCCTCAGAAACACTTATGGGTAGCTGCTCTTTCCCCAAGTGGTTTTCCAGATGGGAGCTACCAGAGCAGTGAGGGCCCTACAAGCTGCTGGAGCAGCCACCCCAACCCCAAAGCCCTGTGGCCCTTCCTGGTGGGCTCAGCATCTCGCTGGGACTCCCTGGAGATCTGCGGCTGAGGAGGCAGCGTGTCCAGGAGCAGACAGCAGCACGGGACAAGCAGGGGCAGTGAGGAGTGCCCCGGCACCCGGCAGGGCTCTGTTCCATGCTAATGACCAAGGATTGCTCAAACCACACAGGGAAAAAGAGTTCTGGCTACTGGGTACCGTGGTAACCCCCCTGGATATGGTACAAACCCAGCACCTGAGTGGAAAACTGACTACAGCTTTACAGTGCTGCCCATGCTACAGCCCCAGAGAGTGACCTGGATCTTGTAGGGACCTGACCCATCTGGCCAGGGCCCCCATCCTGCTCAGAGCCTCTGCCCCTAAGCACAGGGCTGTGGGGCTGTGCAGGGAGCAGGGCTGGCAGCCTGAGAGAGGGGGGATGCCACAGCCGCGGGCTTCTGGTGTGCCAGGGGGCTCTGCAGGGAAGTGGGGGCCAACTTTCCTCTGGAAAGGCTCACACTGGACTGGCTTCTGTCTGTGCCTTACACAAAAATGCTTCAAATAAATCACCAAAACCATTTCAGGGTAGGAAAAGAAATCCTTGTCTGGCAAGAGTTGAAGGGCTCCACCCGATTATCTTGCCTGAAATACAGCAAAATGCTAATTTTGTTGTATGTTTTTAGGGAGATTGTCTGGTACCAAGAAACTTTTCATTCTGGTTGAAGAAACAGGAGTGAGTAGGAGCTGAAGAATTAAATGGATCAGTGGCAAGGCAGGAGCTGTGGGAGTGCTGGAGATTAAAGCTGTGTCACACAACCAAGGCACTGGTACCTGCTGCAGCTCTGGCAGTGAGCTGTGACCAGGGGAAACTTTTCCAGGAGGTGGACAACAGAAAGCCCCTGCTGCTGTGGGGCTGCTGCAAAGGGAGGAGATCCCTCCCTCAGGGCTGTGCCGAGGGATGGACAGAGCCTCGCCCCAGGCGCTGCCGTGGCTCATGAAATGCAGGAGCAGTGGATCCCCTGAACACCAGGAGCTCTTCCCGTGAGCCCAGCCCCTGTTTGCCCTGTGACACTGCAAATGCCCTGCAGACACGTCCCTGTGTCACAGGAGGGGCAGGAGCTGCTCGGCTTTGTGAGTGAAAAACAAACTGTGAACGAGTGAGACGTTACCTGGCACTTCAGCTGAGTGCACATCCCCTGCACACACACAGAAAAATCACATTTTTCTCCAGGGGATCCTAAGGAAGAGATTATAACAGGATTTTGTGCATAGCCTGTTGTTCTGCATGTTGACACCAACAATTCCAAGGCACACAGGGAAAGCAAAAGGAGATAAGATGCAAAATGATTCTGTAACGGGTGCTGAAGATTTTCTGGGAGAAGGATTTTTTTTTCTTTGTTTGCTAAGCTTTCAAAATTAACACTGACATTTATACAAAAAGGAGCTTTTTCTTTTCCCCTGGAGGTTAACAGCCTGCTCTCTCCCATAGTGAGTTATCCTGTGAGCACTGCTAGCACAGGTAGAGGAATTGCTTCTAGTCCAGCTGTCAGCACCCAGCAAGGCAAAAATAGTACGGAGTTAATAATGGATTTAGTACCAAGCCATCATCAATAATTCCATCACTCAGGCTCAGGGTGGGTGGTTCACAGTGCTGGGCAGGCAGGGAGAGCCTGAGTGCCTGCCTGGTCCACCTTCTGTGTGTGTCCAAAGGAAATTTTGCCTGGCACTGACCCAGCAGGGTCAGTCACTAATGGCCTGTCTTGGGCCCAGAATTTGGCAGACACACCCTGGGCCACCTAAGCACGTGTGACAGCAGTGGTGGCAGTGTTGGCTTGACAACAGCCCGTGCAGGGAGGAGGGAACAGAGGGCCCTGAGCGTTGGGATCCATTGCAACAAAGGTGGCAGAGACAAGACCAGGATGTAAAAGCAGCCACTGAGTGATGATGCTGTCTTTGTCCAGCCCATGTTCAGCTGGAACATCAATTTTCTCCTACACCAGTGTCAGAGCAGTAAATGAGTAATTCCATTCCCTTGGCCATCAAGGAGCTAACGGGACAAACCACCATCAAAATAGTGCAATATATTGAAAAGGTGTGCAAGCCTGCATTAACTGCTGCTGGAAGAAACACCCCAAACCATGTCCATGCAGTGTCCTGGGATGTGAAATGTGTACCAAGGCTTCCCTGGAAGTGCCCCAGGGCTGGGACCCATACCTGTATCTGATGGCACCACAGCCAAAGGAAAAACCTCCAAGTGTTTATCAGCCTTTTGGCAAGGCTCTAGATGATGGCTTTGTGCTGAATAAATAAATAACTTTTACTCTGCTCTCCTACAGAAGGCAGATAAGAAGCCAAAAAAACAAATAAGAATCACAGCAGAACAGCACACGTATTTGCTTTAAGGAAAGGAAGCCATGGCTAAGTTTCTAGACCATGAAGCCACAGACTGCCTCAAACTAAATTAATTTAATGGTTTATACATTTCGTCTGTAGAGACGTGGGCACTGAAATGTGCATCCTCAGGTGGGGTAGGGAGGTCTGGCAGACACTCCTGTCACCCCCTGGCATAGCAGAGATGCCATGTGTGTATCAGGGACAGCTGGGGGAGGGATGGATGCTCTGGGCAGTGCCTCGTGTCTGCAGCCCCCAGCTCTGCCCTGCTGGCACCAGGCACCCTTCCTGGCACCAGGCACCCCCCCTGGCACCAGGCACCCCCCCTGGCACCAGCCCCTGTGCCTGGCAGAGCCAGGGGACCCACGGTGTGTGAGCCAAGGCTGCCCAGGCCTCCCGAGGGGGCTCTGGGACCAGCACTGCCCCACTGCCACGGCAGCAGCTCCCACCTGCTCCTCACGCCAGCTCTGCCTCCAAACAAGGACTCTGTGGCTTCAGCACCTGGAAGGTTCTGCATTCCCATTCTCCAAAATAGCTGCTGTTCATTTGGCCAAACCCAAACTCATCTTCTGTCAGATACTTTTTCCTCCTGCTGAAAGCAGGGCTCTATTACTATTTCTCATATCCACTTCAGCCTTAACGGTGTCTGTAAATAAAGAATTTGCATGATGAGCAGGATTTATGAGAACCAATTGCTGTCTGTGCAGGTGACCTTGTGACTTCAAACATGCCAATGTGCAGGGATGCAGGGCAGTGCTGCAGCAGCAGCAGCTTTGGGAAGCTGCTCATTGGGTGTGTGAGCACCTCACCATGTGTGCCTTCCTGGCTTCTGGCTGCACTTAAAAGCCCAAAATACTCTCACAGAAATGTGCAGGGCTCCCTCAGGGGTGATGGTGACGGTGGTTGACCATGTCCAGTCATCCAAATTTGGATGAATGAGGAGAAAGTTAAAGAAAATTGTCCAGTAAAAAAGTTCAGTATTTCAAGTTCATTTTGGCTTGGAATAGGAGAAGAAATGGCTTTTCACATCCTTTTCCAACATATCTAGCTTACTAAATTTCCATAATGAGTCCACATCATTTTCGTTCTCAAAAAATTCCAGAGGTGATGTGGAGAACTACAAACCTGATCTCGTATAAAACCTCCTGAGATGATAAAACTTGGGCTGAAAACTTAAGTCCTTGTGCAGCTACAAGGTTTCTCTGAGCTTTGCTGAACACGTGGAGCTGGCAGCAAATGACAGCCTTGTCCCCACAGGTTACACAGAACAGCTTAGTCAGCTCACCAGTGGGAATCTCAAATACTTTGTACAATAACAGGCATTTTCAAACATCACTGTAAATTTCCCACTTAATTTTATAACATCAAACCTGCCCTCATTTTTCCATCCTTAATCTTCCATTTGCTCATGAGATCATGGAGTCCCTGTTGATAGCAAGCTGTGATAAATTAAGTTTATCACTTAAGAAAAAATATATTTGAGTTATAACCGTTAACTCCAGCTGAAATAATTCTATGGATTCTTCTGAATGCAAAGAAATTCAGTCAGGACGTCAGAGCTCTATAACGACATGATTTATACGTATAAATATTAAAGGCATCAGCTAATCAGAGAATTAAAACTGCCAGAAGCTCTGAATGTGGCTCTGTGGCAACCCCCAGCACTCCCTGTCTGAGATGTGAGTGGTGGGAAGGTGGGATCTCCCCTTGGGATAAAACACCCCTGAGGTGCTGTGAGAAGAATGTTGGTGTTTTTTCCTGGACCTGTCAGCCTTGTACTACCTGAAGAAAGTTTCTTTGGGAAATCTCTGGCCTTAGGGGAAGACTGGATTTCCAGACTGGGACAGTGGGGTCAGGACAACCTTTCCCTTCAGTGTGGGTGGTTCCAGGGTGCTCGGATGGTGTTACAAAAATATCTTGGATCTGTTGAGGCCAAATTGTCAGGTACAAGGTCATGGCCAGGTTGGACAAAGCTTGGAATGACCTGGTCTAGTGGAAGGTGTCCCTGCCCATGGCAGGGGTGGGACAAGGGAAATTCCAAGGTCCTTTCCAGCACAAACCACTCCTGGTTCTGTGATCTGTGGCTTGATGTTCCTCTTGGTGATGGGCCCTGATGCCAACACCCTGTGACAGCCCTGGGCAGCCCCTGCCAGGGCTCCAAGCAGGGCTCCGAACTTCTGTCACCTGGAGCAAACCATTGACCCTTGGGACAGAGACTTCCTGCAGGCCTGAAGGGAGAAAACACAATCCTTGAAGCAGCAAAACCTGGAGGCACCGACCTGAGCTCGGTGTGGCTGCCAGAGGTTTGGGATGTCACATCCTTGGGGAGAGCATCACGGCTCCTGCATGAGCTCGAGAGCCAGGGGCTGCTGTTGATGATGCTAAAGGGTCACTTGAACCCCAAACTGACTGAATACATCTATCACAGAAAGAACAATCCTGGCCTTTTATTCTAAGCAAAACCATTTCAGCCACTAATCACTGGAAACTGGGGGAATATTGTAGGATTGCAGGCTTTGAGCTCTTTCCCAGTTAAGTGCTGTCAGCCAGCGTGCAGCTCTGTCATCTTTGCTTTTAGGTCTGTCTCGATCCTGCACAATGTATTTTACATTAATTTTGTCACATTTTCTGCCAGGCTGCCGAATTTTCTGACTAGAGGATTTTATCTGCAAAGTCAGCCTTGTTCTCCAGGCCTGGTCTGTTATTCCCAGCACGAGGCTCTAGTTCAGGACATAGTAACTGATTGCACACAGTTTTAGGATCTGGGATTTGGAAGCACACTCCTTTCTGGCCCAGATTGTGCTGGATAAATGGTTTTATGGACTTTTGGTTGGACCTAGGGGTTGTTTGTGTCTTCTGCTATATCTGTCATGGTGGGAAATGAGATTATCTTTCATCTTGCAGAAATAATAGACTTATAGCCCTGATAATCTCTATATCTAAGGTAAAACCTGTAGCTAGACATTCTATATTAAGTAGAACCACTGGTGTGGTAGGTGAAGTTGCAGATGTGAGGTGCTCTTGTTTTTGAATTATTGTCTGTTTTCCTCCAGCTGTATCAGGTGTTGAGCTGAAGGATCATCTTCTCTGCCATAAATCTCCTTGCTCATACCTTCAGTTCCTTGTGGCTGCAGCAGCCACCCCACCCCGTGTGAGATGAGCGACATAATTTCTGTCCTTTGAGGGAAAACATGGCAGGCTTGGAGTCCCCCCAAGCAGTAGTTTTAAAAATAGTCTCACTAAGCTGCTTATGTAAAAGATAATTTAGTAAAAAATCCCCTATAAAATGAAAACTTCCCTTGGATTCAATAGCAAAGCCTCAGGAAGGAGCTGCTTTCACACCTGGTGCTGCACTGAGCTGTGGGTGATGCAGGTAAGCCAGACACAGAGGAAGGATTGGCTACCTATGTGCTTCAAGGTGCTTTTAACTGCAAACAAAACAACACCATACCATAAATATAATGTAGAAATATTTAATATTCAAGTATTTCTGTAAACACTTGCTGCTCCATCTGCCTTTCAGAGGAATGCTCCACTCCTGCTGGGAGATGTCACAGGAATGGGGAGCTCTGGATGCAGCCCTGGCTGAAATCCTGCCAGGAGGAGCAGGGGCTGTTCCAGCAGCCCAGCTCCAGCTCCTGCAGCCTGACCTGTGGGCAGCACAGCTGGGCATGGGAACTGGGAACAGCAGCAGCAGCTGGAGCCTCTGGGGGTCTGCAGGGAGAGGGGAAAGCCTGGGAAACTCGGGTGGGTGCCTGCATGGATGTTCCTGGGCCAGGCCACACCATCAGGGCCATCAACAGCACTGGCAGAGAAAGCTGGCCATGGGTACTGGCTGGAGCAGTACCTGTGGCACATCCTAGTGACACATCCCTGTGACACATCCCTGTGACACATCCCTGTGACACATCCCTGTGGCACATCCCTGTGGCACATCCCTGTGACACATCCCTGTGACACATCCCTGTGGCACATCCCTGTGACACATCCTCATGGCACATCCCTGTGACACATCCCAGTGACACATCCCCGTGGCACATCCCTGTGACACATTCCTTTGGACCTTCCTGTGCCACATCCCCTTGGTCCATCCCTGCAGGATGTGGGGCACAGCTGCTGTGGCTCTGCAGATGTCCTTGGGAAGGAATTCCTGCCCCAGAAGGCTCAGCAGGGATGAATGCCCGTGGTGCCACCCCAAGCGGTGGCAGGACCCCCCTGCTGGGAGAAGGGGAGCCCTTGCCGGCCTCGGGGGCCCCTCACCTTCCAGTACCCACCATCTGTCACATACAAACGCTGTGTAAGTTTCTGATTAATGAGTGAGATAATTAATGGCACACAGAGCGAACCATTCTCTCAGGGTACATCACACACACCTGGTACGCTGTCAGAGGAACCATTCCTCACTGCAAACCTGTCCCGTGCATTTTTGAACCTCACTGCCCAGTTTACCAGCCCCACTTCTGTGGGGTTTGGCTTGTTCAGGTGTCCCCTTCAGGTTTAGTTTCTCTTTTTCCTGGGTTTTATGCATTTATTCAGTCTGTACTAAACAGTGTTCTTTTTTTAGCACTGGACCACCCGGCAGTGAGCTCTGCCTGGAGTTTGGCTCTCTGGAAGTGCCTCATTTGTCTTGTGTTTGCCTTGAACAAAAGTCATAAGCCACTAGGGCTGCTTGGAAATGCACCATTTTTCTGAAATAAAAACCACTCTGCAAACCAAACACCCAGATAAAGTGTAAATTGTATGGGGTTTTCATGGCCAGGTTTTGGTAATGGGGAGAAATACAAGGGTGGCTCCTGTGAGAAGCTGCCAGAAGCTTCCCCCTTTTCTGATGGAAGCAATGCCAGCGGCTCCAAGAGGGATTCCCTGGTGGCTCCTGCAGCTGAGATCCCCCCAGCTTCCTCATTCCATCCTGCTGCTCCCCTCCTGTTGATGCTAGTGCATCCCAAACTCATCGCAGAACAGGGTAACAAGCAACTTTTAGGGATGAAATTGCCATCTGGTGTGGGAAAGAATGAGGGGAGAAAGCAAACAGGAGAGAGAAGAGGGAGAAGTACAGCTTCAGGGATAGATCTCTTTTCTTTGTCAGCGATGGGTTTTGGGAAAGTGGGATTGGAACAAAATCCCTTAATTTAAACTTTATTCAATGTCAACCTTCTCTCCATCAAAGAGCAGTAACAATACTGGTGAGCTGTTTAAACAAACCACAAAATGCCCACAAACCTGCTCTGAGGAACTAATAGGGAATCTGGGGGTTCCAAGACATCGCTTGAGAAAAATAAAAATCCAGACTGTAACAGTATTTGGAGTGCCATTTTCTTCAGAAATGTTGCCTTATTTGCTTCCACAAGATTCTTTTAGAAATGTTTCCATCCTCATTGTCTCAGCCGTGGGAACTGAAATTTCCCCACTCATGAGAAGGGGCCACTCACTGAGTTTGACTTTGAGACTGAAAAGCTGCCCCTGCTCAGACCCAAAGTCAGCAGCTGGCAGGCCAGTGCATGGATTGGCTTTTGTGATGTAAACGAGATCCTCATAAGCCCTCCGAATGGAAGCCCTCCAGTCTCGTTACACAAGTCTTAAATTCATTATTAACAGTGTAGCACTGCTAATTGTACAATTGGAATGTAGCATTTGGTAATTGCTCACTATACAAACACTTTGAAGGCCCTAGAGAATGCATCTAATTATGGGCTTTTGACAGAAAGCAGGCGGGGAAATCAGTCCACGCTGCTGAAGTGAGGGCACAGCTTCCTCGTCCTCACAGAGCATTATCAGAAGGAGCTACAAGCCAAAAGGATGCACTAGCCCGTGGCCACCAAAAGGGGAAACTTTCTTCATCCCCTTCTTCCACCTCCTGCTTCCCCTTCTGGGTGTGCTGTCCAGCTTCCGTGGCAAAGGGCTGAAAGGAGTGCCAGGAGGCGTCTGTTGTTTTCTGGCCTTGGTGGGGGTGTAGCTCCAAAATTAATCCAAGAGTGGACCCTGGCTTTTGCTGATACCATGGAAGCAGTGTTGAGCATTTTGGAGTGGTTGTGTGTGAGTGAGCTGTTGTGGTGATTTCCTGCTGGCATGAAGCTGATCTTCCAGTAGCTGCTCTGGGGTTGTGTTTGGGGTCTGTGCTGGAAGCAGTGTGGATCCCTGGGGATGTGTCAGTCCCTGCCGAGCAGCGCTTGCACAGTGCCGGGGGCTGCTCTGCTCCTCACCCGCCCCACAGCCAGGGAGCTGGGGGCACACAGCTGGGCAGCTGATCCTGGCTGGTCCAAGGGATGTCCCAGCTCACAGAACGTTGTTCCCAGCACACGGAGCTGGGGGAGAGGAATGGGGGCATGTTTGGTGTGACGGTGCTTGTCTCCCCAAGTCACTGTCACGTGTGCTGGAGGGTGCCTGTCTTGCAGATGGCTGAACACCTGCCTGCTATGGGAAGCAGGGAATGAATTCTTTGGTTTGCTGTGTTTGTGTGCACAGCTCCCCCTTCACCCGTTAAACTGACTTTTAAAAAGTCAGCTTAACCTTTTAAAAAGTTAAACCCACCAATTTCCATACTTTTGCCCTCCCAGCTCTCTGCCCACCCCATGGAGAGTGATCCAGTAGTGGGGTGAGCCCAGCTGCTGGCTGGGGTGAGAGCAGGCACCTGGGCCAGGGCTGCTGGGGGCTGTGGTGGCTCCTCAGGGACCTGCCCCAAGCCCCAGGCACGGCTGGCAGCAGCAGGCACAGCCCTGGGGGCTCTGCCCTGGCCCTGGGGCCTCCTCTGTGCCAGCCAGCATAGCCCACCCTGGGCTGGGGGCAGCAGGAGGGGCTTGGGGCCCAGCACTGCTCTGAGCATCGCCTCCCAGCTCTGCCTGGCCAGCAGGGTAGTTTCACACACTTTTCATTAAAACCATATTAAACACGAGAAAAAACTGCTGAAAAGGAGGCTTGGTATTTCACGTGTGAGCTCTTTAACACGTTTTGGTGTTTCTCATGTTTGGAGATTAAAAAAAAGATCGAAAAAGCTCTCTTCTGTCTTTCTGCTGGAAATGTATTGAGGTTTTCTGAACTGACATGATAAATTTGCTTTAAAAAACTAATCTAAAATCAAATGGAATAAATAGAATCTCTAGAAATGCTTTTCCAGTCAGACAGGCAAAGCAAAAGGTTATTTCTTTTTATGTCTGGTTTTTGAGAAACAAAGTTAATTCACTGTTGCTGTTTCAGAACCGGAGCTCCCCTTGCAATGCCGCTCTCAGATGTGACCAGCAATGCAATCCCGCCCTGAACTGTGCCAGGGGCTCGATAACCTGTCTCAGATGTGGCAAGTGGCCATACGTGAAGCAGATTTTTGGTTCTACTGGCTGAGAATGTCTTATCTATGAGTATCAGTGGTTTTCCAGAAGGTAAAAATCTTTTCTGGAAGCAGCTCCTTTTGCTGTGCAAAAGTTCTGAAGTTTTGAAATTGTGTTTGGAAGTTACAGGGGGAAACCGAAGATCAGAAGTAAAACACACATTTTTTTCGAGGACAGCAAGAGACGGGAGCAGCTTACCCAAGGGGCCAGTCGAGTTTTGCCTGCTGAAGCTGTTTTTAGTGCAGCCTGGGTTCATTTCCTGAAGAGCTTCAAGCAGCAGCAAACCCCACGACCCTGTGGCTCTGTGTCTGTGCCTGTGGCAGGCCAGACTGGCACGATGCATCTCCCACTCCTTACGGAATGGACCCCCCAGGACCCAGGATCCCGTCCTTGGGAGGTGACAGTGGCAGGAGCTGCAGAGAGCTCCCGTTAGCAACAGGAGTGAGAGGGTAATTAGCAGTGACAGCTCGTGACCCGGGCATCCCCGATCTCCCTGACTCCTGTGAAGGAAGTTATTAGTCAAACACTGCGCCGTCGTGGGAAACAATTACCACTAATTACCGTGGAGTCATGGCATCCCGAGATTTCAAACACAGTGTGCAAGGCTTGTGTGATCAGACACCATCAGGAAACTGTCTAAGGGTTCCATGCAGCACATTCCTGACAGGATGGTTCATGCCAAACAGGTGACATTCAATGGTGTTGAATCTGCACTAAATATTATTAAAATAAAGCAGGCTGGCAGACTGAGACACAGCAGACAGCCCAAGTCCTTCTCTTGCGCCTCTCCAAAACCAGATTCAAAGGGGACACCTGGAACCTTGTGGGTGTTCCTGTGACTCCTGATTAATTTTGGCTAACACAGCGCACAGCCCACCAGCCTGCAGTGTGGAGGGGGCAGCATCACTGGGTCAGAGCAGGAGCCCCACGGTGGCAGGAGGTGGCCAGGAGGAGCTGAAGGTCTGCAATGCAGCCACTCCTCCCCATCCCTGCAGCCAGCATCTCCACACATCACCTGTCAGGAAGCTCAATCCGAGTCTGCTGGCTCGGAATAGCACAGAAGCTGGAGGGTAGAAAAGTCAGCACACCCCAAAAGCCTTTGTAGTGGATCCCACAGCAGCAGGACTGCTGAGGTTTTCCCCTAGAGGGGATGCCCACTGCATGATGGAGGAGAAGGAATGAACACTCACCCCTGGACTGAGATCTTTGCTTATAGGTGTGTGATTCAGTTATGGCTTATCCATTATGGAATCTCATACGACTTGGGTGGGGAACAAGTGAATTCATGTGATTCCCTCGGGCAAAGGGGATCAAACTCGTTTGTTGTGCTTGGTTGTTGTATCTCCTAATGAACTCATTAAAAAAGCCTAATTTACAGAGCACTTTGTCCTGTACATTTGAAGATCCAAACAACCACGACATCCCTCCTTTGGCTGTTCCTGCAAGCTGCCAGCTGCGAGGAAGCGTGTCTGTGGCCAGGCAGGACAGCAGGGCAGGTCAGAGCAGGGGCTGCAGGGGCTGCAGGGGAGCAGGGGCTGCAGAGGAGCAGGGGCTGCAGGGGCTGCAGAGGAGCAGGGGCTGCAGAGGAGCAGGGGCTGCAGGGGCTGCAGGGGCTGCAGGGGAGCAGGAGCTGCAGGGGAGCAGGAGCTGCAGGGGCTGTCTGTGCTGCAGAGCCTGTTGGCACAGTCAGTAAGGTCTCACCTGCTCTGAGAGGTGTAGCAGCAACACTGAGCCTGCAAAAAAGAAAGGAGGGTGGGCACCAGGAGCAATGAGGTGATTTTTAGCGCCTCTGTATCTCTAGAAAGGGTTAAATCCAAGCCTGGCTCAGGACCTTGAGCCTGGTTGTGTTACGAACACACACAAGACCCTGGTAGTGAATGCCCAGACCAGAAAGAAGAGCAGATCCTGGGCTGGGAACACTGTGCCATGGTTAAACCAAGGAATTCAGCACTTGGAAATTGTTGAGTCTCTGCCTTATTAGATTATCTTGCTGCTCTTTCTTCCTCCTCTGTAGAGTTCTTTATTCAGAATTTGCTCAAATATTTTCCTTCAGAAGATTCAATATCTCAAAGTGCAAATATCCAAACCCTGTATCATTTTGTAATTTCATACTCTGTGGTTCTTTCATATGCATATCAATCATTTGCCATCCTTTTGAAGGATGCAGCTTGAGTAATGGTAGTGAAAGAAAACCCATTCAGTGTTGATTTTAATTGAACAAGCTCGGAAGCAGTGGGGATCCCTGCCAGATGCCAGTTTGCTCTTTTTTAAAGAGTTATTACCAGAATTCTTTTGCTTCTGTGTATTTTTCTTTTTTTCCCCCAATTAGCAGCTTCTCAAAAATATTAGTTATCTTATTATTTTTCCAGTTCTGCTTGTTTGGGATTCTTATGCATAATAACCACTGAATTCACTTTCTCCTCCTGTTCCGATGGAATATTGTATTCCTTGTCTCTGCTGAACCAACACTCCAGCCTGCATTCCAGAGTAATTTTTGAAGTGAAAATTAACTCATTTTTGTGCGACCTTTTCACTGTGGTTATGGTGAGCTCCTGTATGCTCTAAACTGCAACTGTAGAGACTGTAAACTTCAATTATAAATTGAAGACTGTAAATAAAAGTTTATTCTTTCTTCTGTGTACGAATGAAGTGTAGGGTAGCTCTTCATTCTCCCACCATGATGAGTTGAACATTAGACCTCAGCTATGCTGCTTAGATATAAGAGAGGAGATGGAATATCCAGAAGAATAATAGTTTGAATTACAGGACACTCCTATCCATGCAAAATTTGGCTTAAGGAAAAGACTTAAATCAGCAACTGGTAGAACAACAAATTCCTGTCTATTATGGAGACGAGCTGTGCACATGGCTCTGACAGTGCTGAGGGAATTGGGGCAGGCTGGTGATGGACACCGCTGTTTTCTGCTGAGGAGTCATCTGAACAGAGAAGGAATAAATTGTGTAAGGAAGAAATGTGGGACTGAGACCCAAAACTCCAACAAGAAGAGAGTGCAAGTGTTAAGGGAGCACATTATTAAAATTCCAGAAGCAAAGAGGAGGAGACAAGCAAAGAAGGACCTCTTTGGGTTTAGCAGGCAGGAGGAAGGGTGCTGAGCCCTGGTGGCATAGGATTGGGTGTCTGTGCTGCTTGTCAGATGATGCCCATCCCATCTGCACGACACACAACACTTCTGTCTGCTGAAATCATGGAATCACAGCATCATTTAGATTGGAAAAACCCTCTGAGAGCATCGAGTCCAACCATTCTCCTAGTACTTTCAAGCTGTTTGACGACTGGAAGCTGCACTCAGGGATGGGCAATCATTGTTCTTCAATCCAGCAGGCTCAGTGTCACCTTCAGAAAGAAATGTGGAGCTGTTTTCCCCTAAACCAGCTCATCAGACCACTGCACAGCAGCCCTGGGTCTTTCCCTGGTGTACAGGTTGGATTTGCCTTGGATTTGGACTTGCTGGACTGGTCCCCTCAAAACCACAAGAATGTCTGTTTATAGAGATGGAAAACGGGACTGCCCATGGTGTCAGCAGCCTCTCCTCATGTAAGCCCTGCCCCAGCTCCATCCCACACCTCAGCTCTGCCTGTCAGCTGCAGTGAGCCTCTGGCAGTCCCCAGCTGCTCTGGCCTCTGCCTGCCTTGGGAACACCAGTCCCGGTGACTGGAGGTGACAATGACACCTGTCAGAAGGAAATGGCCTTTTGCAGGTAACAGTTTTTTTGGACAGGCTGTTTTTCTAAATTATGACTGGGCTTAGTCTTTATTTTTTATTCACATCCCTGCAATATATCTGTTTGTTCCCATAATATTCCCTCCCATCCCTATTTCCAAATCAAACAACCTGTGCTCCAGGTGAGCTTGTGTCCCCACCAGGCCACCATGGGGGTGAGAAAACCCATTGTGTGGGGCACAAAGCTGGCTTAGGAGAGCTCTGAGCTCATGTGCTGGCTCCAGGGTGGGCAGAGCCTGCCCATGAGGTTTGGGCTGCGGCAGACAAGGCTCCTTGTCAGCACAGCAAACTTTTCCCAGCTGTGCCTCTGGACTTTCCCAGATAAAACAGTGCAGAATTGTGGCAGGTGTGCTCATCCATGTTAATCTGCCAGCTTGTGTCTGACAATTAAAGCACTTCTTAAATAAGCCAGGTACCAACAGCTGGAAGTCTTCATATAATCATGCAAGAAAAAAAAATCAGCACATTATTTCATTTCTCAAAGAACAAATCTGTCAAAAGCTTAAGCAAACAGACACCACAATTACTTTACTCATTATTTTAAATCAAATCTGGTTTTTTTATTAAAAATGCAAAAAAGGGTGCACTCCAGCTATTAAGTATCTTGGTTTGGTTCCACCAGGAGAACCCAGTCTGTTTGAGGATAAGCCTGTCACCAGCCCTGGGGTGGTTTTGGGTGTGAGGTGATTCCCTGGCAGTGCCAGGGGCAGGGTCAGGCAGTGTGGCACCAGCACATGAAGGCCAGGGCACCAATACACACTGGGGCTTCACCACCCACCAATGCACCCTAGGGAGAAATGTCACACCAGTTCACCCTAAATAAATTCAGGAGTGCTGAGACCCCTGTGTGCCCGGGCCAGTTCCAGCCCCCCTGGCCAGTGAGGGTGAGAGCTGGGGGCACCAGCACAGCTGGGGAGCGTTCTCACCTCTGGCCTGGCAACAAGGATTCAGAGGGCTCCGGCAGGAGCGGGATTGGTCCCTGCCGTGTTTTGTACAATGCAACAGCTCCCCCAGTCTTTACAGACTAAAGAACTTAAAATGGAAAAACATCCCCAGGAAATGATGACTGGGTTAACTCCACATGCTTCCCTGGTTCTTCCGGAAGGAGAGGCTGGCAGGCACTGGTACCTGAGGCGTTCTCGTCTCCAAGGTGCTCCAGGGAAGAGAAATCTACTTTACACAACGTAACATTTGACATTTCAGTGATTAGGGCAGTGAATTTTCTCCTTGCAAGGATGAATAAGCGCTGCCGGTTCCAGACACCTTTTGATGAGGTACCACGGTCTCTCTCAAGCAGTACCACGCACTGCCTCTTGACATGTTTTTCGCCGGGCTGTCAGAAGCTGCAGCGCCCGGGCGCCGCTCCCTGCACTGCTGCCGGTCTCCTTTAGGGTGTACACTCAGCCCGCGGTACAGCGTTCGGTGCTGATGGAAAACTGCTCCGTGCCGTGCCCTTATCCCTGAGCAGCTCCTGCTCCTGTCCCTGGCACAGCGAGCACCCCGCGGACACGGGGCACTCCC
>VZSR01000520.1:49508996-49523277 GCA_013398615.1 Brachypodius melanocephalos | reverse complement strand
GGGCTGGGCTGGGCTGGGCTGGGCTGGTGGTGCCGCGGGGCCGGAGACGCTGCCAGGCTGCGATGCTGCGGGGCCGCCCGTGCCGCGGCCGCCGCCCCCTCCGCGCCGCGTCGCGGTTCCGCTGCCGCCGCCGCCCGTTACCCGGCACCGCTGGCGCTGCGGCGCTGCCCGAGCGGGCGGAGGCGCCGCCGTGCGCGGAGCCATCCCGGGGTGCTCCCGCGGGCGGCTCGGGGGGTGCTCAGGGGATGCGGGGCTCTGCCAGAGGGCGCCGGAACCCCGCGGCTCCCCCGCCCCGTCCCACTGCCCCTGTCCGCGCACACACGCTGCTTTCCCCCGGCTCTCTCCCTAGGGCCGCCGTGGTCCCCTGCGTCCCGGGATGCGGCTGCGCCCCCCTCTCCTCCGTCCCCTCTGCCCTCTCCGTGGCGAACACCGCTGTGTGCGGGAGAAGAAATGTAGGACAGGATGGACCTTCCCCGCCGGAAGGTTCCCGTTGGGGAGATGGCAGAGCAGCGGCGGTGAAGCCGGCGGAGCCTCGCAGCCATGTTGGTGTCGGAGCATCAGCCCTCGCGGCTCCGGGAGCCCGGCTGCGGCCGGCAGCGGGTGTGCGAACGGGCATTGCTGGGCCAGGTGTACTGGGGAAGCTTCTTCCCGGGCTGGTCCTTCCCAGCATGGACTGGGGAACACTGGCTTCGTGGTTCTTCTGCATCCTGGGACAGCAGCTCTTCCCTTCGTGCACTTTTGCCTCCTCCCTCCCAGTCTGTTGCATCTCCGGGGCACTCATTATGTTGTGTGTGTGGAGCAGAGGGATGTGTTGGTCCCAGCTGTGGTCATGGACCCGGCCTCACCAGTCCTGGAGACCAGGGGTGGGACAGCTAGTGCCCCCAGCTAAGCCCAGTCCTGTGTGGCCTTTGGCTGACTGCCGTGAAATTGGACAGGCTGGGAGTCCCTGCCCTTGGCCATCGCTGTCGTGCTGGTGATCCTCCCCACCCGCCCTTCCATTTCGCATGTTCCTGTGACACGTGGTGTCAGCTCGTTCCTTCTGAGCATCCTCGGGCCAGCACTCGTGTCCAGGGCTGCTCAGGCCAGCCCAGCCAGCACAGCGCCGAGGCGAAATGAATCCATCCTGGAATTGAAGCCTGTTTGGTTCCAGCTGTGCAGCTGCAGATGGAGGGGTCTGGGCTGGCTCTGGCAGCAGCAATCCTGGCTGTGGCTGTGTCCAGGAGCATGGGGCAGTGCAAATGGACTGCATGTGCTGGGACCAGCTGTCTGGACTTGCGTGTGCTGCCACAAGGGCTCTGAGTGGGCACCTGGTCCTGTGTGCAGGCTGCACCTCAGAGCTGGCCCATGGACTCTGTGGCATTGCCAGAGTCAGTCCTGGCAGGTAGAGGTGTGCCAGGCCTGGCAATTCCACTGCTGGTCTGGGAGTCAGAGTTGATTTTGCACAAGTCACTTTGTACCAGAGGCTGAGTGTTCTCAGTGCCTAACACCTTCCTAATCCACGTTGCTAAATATATACTGTACTCAAGGGATTATGCATTTGTTTAAATGCATAATAAATGTGTTTAAATGCGTAAGACTGGATCATAATGCACACCAGAGCTTGCCAGTTTGGCCTCCAGTTACAAGCCTCTCTAAGATATATCTCCTGGCGTATTACCTCATCTTTCTGCTTTCAGAAAGAGCAGTTCCTGGTTTTATCATGGCAGGGCAGTCAGTGGAAACAAATCCTGGATATCTCAGGTACCCAGTGCAGGTTAAAGCTGAACTAGTTTGCCTGTTCACCAAACGCTTCCAGCTGCAGGAGGGGACTTGAGGATGGGACTTGCACCAGACACACGCAGCTGCAGAAGTGGGCTCCAGATTGTCCTATCTCAGTGAGAGCCAGTAGGCTGAGTGCTCATGTCATCCTTACAACCAAGAGAAGCTGTACTGGACTGCAGCACTGCTCAGGATGATGTCTCAGGGGCTTGGTTTGAATTTTTCATGCAGGTCTGTTGTCTGGAGAGGCTCCCTTTGGCCATCGAAGGTGTGAGCCCAGGACCTGGGCTGGCCGGGAATGTGGGGAACCCAGGGAGAGATGTGGCTGAGCAGCATGGCAAGAAAAAAACCAGATCTTGCCCATTTTTTTGAGGAGGATTAGAGGGCACACAAAAGCGGGTGCATCAGGAAGGAGGGATGGCCTTGGCACACAGGGTGTCTGCCTTGGGTAGGGGCAGCATCCCGAGGTGCCTGCAGGGCTTGTCCCTTTGCTGGGGCACGTGGAGGTGGTTCAGAGGCTGGGGAGCTAATGGCTCTCCCTTGCTGATCGATCCTGCCTGTGCTTTCAGATGTGGTGAGGGCTCGGTTTTAGAGAGCAATCTTTGCATATTCCCTGCACAGGCAGCTGGGCCCCAGCGCCGCTCTAATGGCCTCGCTATTAGCGGGCGCAGAACCCGAGCCAGGCTGAAAAGGCTGTGTAAGTGCTGCTCAAGCGTTTTGGGCCAGGCATATTCCATGCATTAGGGAAGATTTGTACTCCTTGGACCAGACATCACTGAGTGTTGTCTATTTATACGCATCTAAATATATCCTCTGCAGTCTTCAGACTTTTCTAGCTAGTAGTAAAATTATTTTTCAATATCATGCTATTAAAACATGCTTGCTGACACTATCCGATGAAGTTTGTGCTAGGAGAGGCTTACGTGTGTGTGTTTGTTTTAAATAAAAACTATTCTTGCGGTAGTTACCTAGATACTTTGGGAAAAAAAGCTTGTTGTCTGTGTGGCTCGGTAGCAAGGAGAAATATGGTTGAACAGAAGCAACACTGGAGACATGCTCAAGCCTGGAAAACCAGATCCAAATCTTATGCAAAGTATAAGGTTTTGTTGCTGAAGAGTGAACCATTCTTTCTAGAATTTTTTTATCGAATAATCATGCACTTCTCAGCAAAATGGAAACATTTGCTTCAAATTAGTCAGATATACCTTCTGGTACTCAGGAGTTTGAGATGTCATTCTGAAAACAAAATGACAAATCTTGAAGTGTTGTAGGTTATGGAATTCCTCTGCAGAGCCCAGCTCCAGGCTGTGGAGGGTGTTCCCACAGAGCCCTGCTGCAGGGGTGGGTCTGTGTCCCTGTGTGCAGTTCTCTGGAGCTGGTGCCACTATCACTGGGGCTCCTGAGGAGGGGTGGAGACCTCGGCTACATCCCCAGGTAACCTCTGGGCTTGCTGGCTGGATGGTGGTGACAGTGATAGCTGGCTGAGTGCCTGCAGACTGACATCAATAGTGATGGCCATCATTTTGTTTTCTGTGGCAGCTCTTGCTGTTGGTTCTTGGAGAACTGAGAGGCTGCAGAGGAAGAGGGAGAAAGAAAAGGGGTTGGTACTCACAGGAGAGCAGGTGAGATAAGGAGAGGAGAAGACAGGGCTCTTGGAGAAGGCCCTGGCCCAGAGCCCCTCGAGCCAAAGACAGTGCTGGTCCCCCGGGCCACCCCAAGTCCCCTGGCTGGGGCTCTGGGCTCCACAAGCCAGAGGTGTGGAGTGACATGGTGTGGTGCCAGGAGCCTTGTCCTGCCCAGGACCCTGGGCACAGGTACCCGGCGCTGCTTTAACTGCCTAATTGGCACATAACTTAGGTGCTGTGAGGGTGACTGTGGTGTCCCAGGGTGACTATGGTGTCCCAGGGCTCCCTGCCCATGTGCCCCATCCTGCCTGCCTCTCTGGCCACTGAGGCTTTGGCTGGGCATGCTGTGCCTGCTGCTGAGCTGGCCAGTTCAGGGAATGTGTGTTTCCAGGGAATAAATGGCTCTACAAGAGGTATTTGTTTTGAGCAGGCTGGATAATGTAGAGGATGGTTTGTCAAATGGCTGAGGTGGTAATGGGAGCCTTGGTGGGTGCCTCTAATTGTGTAGCACGTGGCCAGTGGGACCTCGGAGTATTTGAGCCAGTTCCCAATGCTGCAGAGCTCGTGTCCGATGCTGTGGGTTTGAGTTTGTTCTTGTAGATGAAGCTTCTCCCCAGGAACTGTCTTGTGGCAAAACATTTCCATGAAAACATATGATTAGGTAGCTTTGCTTTAAAGTCGAATATCTTTTTTCCCTTGAAGTTTTTATTTAGGCTTCTCTGTCAAGATCACATTGGAATTCTTTTGGATTGGAGACAGATAAAACTCTTCAGTTTTCATTGCCTCAGCATTGTTTCATTGCCAGACAGCTGATACTCCCTGTGTATCTATTTCCAATTATTTATACTTCCTGGTCTCTGTAGTTGGCCATGGGGGATGGAGAAGCAGGAGCCCACCACAGTGAGCTATGACAGCTCTGTGACTCCTGCAGCAGGACTCACCAGATGTAGGACAGCAGGTGTAGAGGGAAAACACAGAGAGGAAAAGATGCGGAGGAGAAAGTGACGCTGAGAGGAATCCCCAGGATGTGTTCTTAGTCCTCTGGTGCTGCTGGTGCTGGGATTGGGATGGGATTGCTTTAGCACCAGTGAGGAGATCTCATGCAGAGATGTTCTGCTGCACATGGGTGAGGTGCTTGTTCTCTGTGTGTGAGCCAGAGTTAAGAGTCTGCCTGGGATGTGAAGTGTCTGCCCTGGCACAGGGAGGCACAGGAAGGCAGGTGCCAGTGAGCACAGGAGGGCACAGGGAGACAGGTGTCACCAGCACAGGAGGGCACAGGAAGGCAGGTACCAGTGACACAGGAAGGCAGGTGCCATCAGGCACATGAAGACAGGTGCCAGTGACACAGGAAGGCAGGTGCTATCAGGCACGTGAAGACAGGTGCCATTGGGCACAGGAAGGCAGGTGCCATCAGGCACATGAAGACAGGTGCCTTTGGCAGCACTGCTGGGGCTCTGAGAGCTGCGTCGTTCCTGTTTTCTCCAAGGCACTGTTGAGAGCCCTGATGTAAAGCTCTCTGATAGGGCTCGTGGGAGCGGGTCTGAGTAAGGCGAGCGGGATTTGTCGCCTTGTCAGCCGTGAGTCAGTGGCGCTGCCGGGTACGTGGTGTTTCACAGGGAGCCTCTGCTGCCGGCTCTGATGGGGCCGGTGCCGCTGCGCCGTGCGTGCTGTGGGCAGCCCTGGTGCTGCCGTGGGCAGCTTTGGTGTCGCTGTGCCGTGGGCAGCTTGGCTGTGCTCGTGGCTCCTCCTGACACGTCAGCCTTGTGTCTCATCTCTGCCATCGCCCAGCTGCAGTGACGCTGCTCTCGGGGACCAGGCTGCAAACTGCAGTTCCTGACAAGTGACTGCTGCTTTCCTGCTTCTGAGCCTCAGCTCTGGCCTGGCTGCCTTTGGGGACAGTCTGCTGTGTCACAGGTGTGCGGGGAGGGCTCTGCACACCAATAGTACCCTGGTCAGGAGAGCACCAAGGCCCTGAATGCCACAACTGAGCCTGGCCAGGCTGACACAGACAACTGAGCATCTTTCAGCTGAGGTGCAAAGAACCAGGATGACAGCACAAGGCCCAGTCCAGGCTCCAGTGGTGTCTGGCAGTGCCCAGTGGTGGGATGTCCCAGCAGGCACTGTGCAAGGGTCCTTGGCATGGCTTGTGGTGGGTTGGAGATGTGCTGCAAGTGCCTCCAGGTGATGACCTGTCCTCATAATGTGGGTCTGGTAACATTCAGGCCCCATATGCTGAGGACCCGGGGTGGGGATGAACATGCAGACAATCAGCCACCCTGGTGACACGTGGCCTCAGAGGCTCAGCCAGCAGAGCACCTGCATGGGGACTTCTTTGTAGGCTAGTCGTCACTTGCTGCCCTGGTGTGTTGGGCCACTTCAAACACGTGTGTCCTTGTCCACAAGTACATTTAGTGACTGGAGGATGCAGCCTCCTCTCCAGTGCTCTGTGTTCCTTGCACAGACCTCCTGCTCATCTGCAGCTGGATCCTGCAGGTGTCCCACATCCACCTCCCCTCTCTGCATTCCCACTTTGGGGAGCAGTGAGGATCCCTCCATCAGGGTCCGGTGTTCTGATGTGGTTGAAATGAGAGGTTGCCTCCCCTAGGGCTGGCATTCCTGTTGTGTTCCTTATTGCCCATTCCTGCCCTGAGCTGGACACACCTAACCTGTGTTATTTGAGAAGCATTCTGCAAACATACAACTTCTGTGGATTGAAGCAATCCCCTGTCCTTCCCTGATCTAGAAGGAAAACATAATAAACACCATGGAAAAAGACATGGTGGGTCAGGATGGATGGTTGCAGCTGCTGTTAGTGCCAGATGAGGATTGTGTTGATTTCTAAGGGAACAGATTAGGACAGTAGTTTTTACATGAGCGTTGTGCTGTGTGTCCAGGTGAGTCCCAGCTGAACTGCTCAGGTGAGTGCCCTGTGCAGCTCTGCCAGGGCCTCCTGCGGTGTCACCAGTGGGCACAAAGGGCTCAGCAGAACAAGCTTCATTTCTTCTAAGAAGCATTAAAGAAGCCAATCAATGTACAGGGTGTGTGATGCACTTAAATTCCATCTGGAAAGTTATAATAGCAGTAAATAAAGAACAATAACAAGGAGTGAAGTTGTGTGACCAGTAGAATATGAGATGCTGGGGAGAGGCTGGATTTGCTCCTTGGCATCTGGAATTTGGATGTAGGTGTTAATAAGATATCCCAGTGGTTCCCCAATGGTCAGCAATGCTTCCCTGGTTTGTGCTGGGGGTGTGAGGAGAGATGAAGGAGAAGAGTGAAGGACACTAGTATTACAGCTACCACACATGGATCAGGGGAATCACTGGTACTCCAGGGGCACAGCCTGGTGTTCCTGTGAGGCCAGGCACAGAAAATCTAACCCAAGCACCTGGGGAGCAGCACATGTGTCTCTGGCTGTCTGGATGTCCCTATGTGGCAAGGACAGCATGGAGCATGTGGGTCCCAGCCACACTCCATGCCCCATGCTCTGTTCCCTCCATTCTGTTGGTGTGGCCAGCAGGGCTCTGTGCCCTCCAGTGTGCCCAGCATGTGTCCATGCCCCATTCTGTCCTTGCCCTCAGCATGGCCAGCAGTGCAAGTTGGAGCAGCAGTGCTGGTGGTTCAGATGCTGAAGGAGATTTTGTGCAGCAGAGGCTTGGTCCTGAGCTTAGGTGTGTGCCTGAGGTGTCATGGAGCAGGATACCTGCCTGTGCAGAGCATGGTTTCACTGCCAAGGCTTTTGAAGTGTGCTGAGTTTCATCGATGTGGTTTTGGTTTACATCTACAGTAGCAAGCTGTGTGAGGCAGCAGAAGGGCATTTCTAGGGTGAGATGGTGGGTGAGGAGGACCCATGTCCTCTCCATGTGTGTCTGGGGATGAATCAGATGTGGATGGGGCTGGAGGCACTGGTGAGGCAGCGCAGGGGTCACCCCACACCCTGCACACCGGGGTGAGCAGCAGCCTGGGAGGGAGGGAGGGGGCTGCAGGGCTGGGGGGACTGGAAGGACTGGAAGGACGGGGTCTGACTGCCAGCTCCTGCTGGTGGTGGCAGCTCCACAGCCCTCAGGAGCAGTGCTGGCAGTACTGGTGCTGGGTGTGCTGATGGTGTGGAGCAGAGCAGAGCAGAGCAGAGTGGCTCAGCTCCCTTTCCAGCTCAGCCCAGAGCTGAGTGCTGGCATATGACACTCGTTATCTCTCCAGCTCAGAAACACAGTGCTCAGGGCATCCTGATGGATTTGTGACACTTCCCATGGGACTCTGTGCTCATAAACCAATTAAAGGATTACATCCTTGTAATGTGGAGAGTATTCTTTGTTTATTAAGTAATGCAGGTATAATTCAATTAGTGACAGGCTGACCTACTGATGTCAAATGTGGATGCCAGTCAGGTTGAGTCAGGTCTCAAGCTCTGCCCCCCCTAGATGGGAGCAGCAGGAGCTGAGGGGAGCAGCTGCCCCTCCTATAGCTCCCCGTGCCTGACATGGAACTCTGAGAGTTTTTAATGGCTTTTATGACATGTTTCCTTTACAGAGTCACAGAATCCCAGAATCGATTGAGTTGGAAAGGACCTTATGGCTCATTCCCCAGCCCTGCCATGGCAGGGACACCTTCCACTGTCCCAGGCTGCTCCAAGCCCAATGTCCAACCTGGCCTTGGGCACTGCCAGGGATCCAGGGGCAGCCACAGCTATGGGCACCCTCATAGGGAAGTAGTTCTTCCATAGAAATGAGATGGTTTATTACTATGGGATGGTTCCAGGCTGGGCTGGGTGTTAGTGTTTGCTGTGACTCAGGAAGCCCCATGTCACCAAACAGTGTCCAGAGCACAGCCTGTGCCCCCCGTGCCTGCGTGTGGGTGGCTGTGGGCAGCTGCAGTCCCCTCCCTGTGCCCAGCTCAGGCTCTGCCGTGTGCTGCTCCTTGTTCCTGCAGCACCGTGGGCTGGTGTGGGCACTGCTGCAGGAGTGCTGTGGTGTGCAGGGGGTGAAGCATCTGTACCCTTTGGTGAGGTCCTCAGTGCTGACAGTCCTGTCCATCAGGAAGTCCCTCTGCTCTGGGCCCTGTGACAGCCCAGCGAAGGCAGAGGGCTGCAGGCGTTTTTCCCTCTGGAAAGGGGCGTTCAGGGGCTTGTGGGTGACCCGTGGTGCCCTGGCATCAGAGCAGAGCACTGGCTGGGCACCTGTCTGCCAGAGGAGAAGCAGAAGTGTGAAATACCCTGTACATCAGTGAGGCTGTGCAGGAGTGGCTCTGGGAGTAGAACAGGACCGATTCAGCAGATTTGGAGAGTAAATTAAGTTCAAATCTCAGTGAGGGGTGGTTTGCTCCTAGGTGAGAGACAGTGCAACTCGGGCAGCACAGCACCAGTGTGGCTGGGAAGAAGTGAGTGCAAAAAGTGTTTCCAGACTGCCAGGCCTTTCCAGAAAGACCAGCATGTTTCACTGTCCTGAATAATAAACGCTGGTCAGAAGCCCACTCTTGTTTTCCATGCAATCTCATGACAGAATTGTGCTTAGTTTGCAGCACAGATCAAGCAAAACCTTATGTGTTGAATACAAATATAATGTGGAAAAGGAGGATCTGCACATGTGTGGGCTAATAGAGGCACAAGAGCAGCTCGTGTAGCCTGGCACTGCTGGAGGAACATAAGCACCTGACAGCAGAATTATCTCCGAGGACCACAGACTGACTTGTAAACTGTGGAATAAATTGCTCTTATTTTGTAGCATTTACTTGCTCAGCTGCACTTCACAGGGTTTTGCTTGTCTGGCAATTCCTATTTGTCAGGTGGAAAACCTAGACTGCTGGGGGCTGGCAGCTGAGCTGGGCAGAGGGTCCAGCCCTGGCAGTGAGCAAACAGTAACAGGCACAGGGGCCAGGAGGGTGATCTTGGCAGCGGGGCAGAGAGGCTGAGGGTGCTGCAGAGGGGGAGCAGAGAGGCTGAGGGTGCTGCAGAGGGGGAGCAGAGAGGCTGAGGGTGCTGCAGAGGGGGAGCAGAGAGGCTGAGGGTGCTGCAGAGGGGGAGCAGAGAGGCTGAGGGTGCTGCACAGGGGGAGCAGAAAGGCTGAGGGTGCTGCAGAGGGGGAGCTGTCCTGGCCCCCTCTGCTCTCCTACTGCAGGGCAATGGAAGCCCCAGCCCTCAGCAGAGCATTCCTGCCCTCCTGGGCAGTGGCACAGGCAGCATGGGCTGCCCGAAGCATGGTGCCTGCAGCCCAGCCTTGTGCTCCTGGGGCTGCCTGTCTGATACTGGGAAACCTCCCAGGTGCTGCTTCTGCCAGTGAACCTTGAGCAGCTGTGTGAAGCCTTCCACAGTTACAAGATTTGAATTGCTCTCCTTGGTGGACAAAAATGAAAGCTGGGGATCTTCCTGCTCAGTCCCAGCCTGGCAGCTGTCCTGTCCTGCTCCTGCTGGCAGTGATCTCTCTCCTGCCGTGTTTCCTGTTCCTGTCCTGCTGTGATGCGGTGTCTGTTCACCTGTGCCCTGCTGCTGCTCCCAGGCCGTGGCACTCCAGCCCTGAGCAGGCTTTGTGCCCTGCCACTCGTGGCTCATGAGGCTGTGGGAGGCAGTTTTGGTCCTTCAGAACGTCGCTTTGTGTTGATGCACAAACGCTGTTTCCTCGTCAGTTTAATTGCAGGTGTGGCACTCCTGGGCAGCAGGAGCAGCCGTCACTGCCGTGCTCCCTGTTCTGAGATAAAGATTACAGAGTGTGAAGGAGCTCCGGGTGCTTGGAGGGGCTGGAGCTGGGAGGGTGCTGACTACCCATGAGTGAAGGGCAAAGAGACAATGGAGGGATGTCCACTCCGTGCACGTGAATCAGAAATGGAAACAGCAACCTGCCCACATCTCTGGTGACTTAATGCCGATGCAAATCCTTGCAAATGTTGGCTTCCTCTCTGCACAGTTTGTGGTGACCTGTGCTCCTGGAGGGCAGCATCCCTGTGTTCCTGGGGCTGTGGCAGGACAGGGCTGAGTGGCAGTTCAGGATGATCTGGGCTGATGGATGGTGCAGGCTCCCAGCAGATGGGGAGCAAGAGGCATTCCTGGCCTGCAGCACACGTGCAGAGGTGCTGGGCTGCCTGCAGAGCAGGGGGGCTGTGGGCAGGAGAAGGAGGGGTGGGTGCAGTGCTGTCAGACAGTGTGCTCCTGTGTCCCTGTCCTGCCCGTGCCAGGCATGGAATGAATCCTGCAGGAAGCTCCCATTTGTCAGACTGAAGCCAGGATGATTTTTTGCCTTTTATATACCTTTTATATAACTTTTCTGTAACTTTTATTATCCTCAGTATTCTTAGCATGCATACCTGTAATTCCTTAAGTCTGATAACTTAGTATTCTGTTAGGCCAGGGGACCACACATCCTAAAGGTCTCGTAGTAGGGGGCAGGAAAACCCTACACTATCTCAGGAAACCAAGGTCCTCTCTAGAACATATCCTGTAAACAGAGGTTTGACCCATCCAGGGGAGAATTCCATGGATGGGGGGAGTATCACAGCATTCATCCAGGCCTCCCATTGGGGCATCCTTGTCAGATGTGCTGATTTGTAAGGTCTGTAAATTGTATATGTGATGTGTCGTGTGTGCATTGCGGTGCATTCCACCTTGGTAAAGTGGTGCACCAAGAAAGATCCTGATTAAAATACCGAGACAGAACCTCCTTGTCCCTTAACTGTATCTGGCTCTCGGGTTTTTAAGAGCAGGGAAAGGCATCAGGACCATGGTGTGTCGTTGCTGCTGCGGAGGTGTCAATGCCTGTGTCACACACGGGCCCGTTTGTCACATTATATCAGCGTATCCCGAGTGTTATCCCAGGGTACAGAGCTGCTGCCTGGAGCCGTCTGCTGTGGCTGTGGGCTGGGCTGCTGTTCCTCAGCCTTGCTTATGGGGCCACCAGGCTTCCAAAGAGGGTCACTTGGCTTTGCAAAAGGCCTGTTTCAGTATAACCCCAGCTGTGCCCTGGTGGGTGCATGTGTGGAGTGCCCACGTGTGTGAGGGAATTGTGTGTAAAAGTGGCTCTTACGCTGGGAGGATGCCGTGAGGACAGCTGCATCCCATTCAGGTGATGTGAAGGAAAGGCTGCCTGGGGGTGAGGAGATCCTGCTGCAGGAGATCCTCCTCGAGGGGACCCTGCTCTGGGAGATCTGGGGATTTGTTTGTTTTCTCCTGTGCCAGTTTAGCTGACAGCACACAGCAAAGTAGCACATTCCCTAATTCCCCTGGGTGAAGCAGAGCGAGGCATTGCTGTATCCCTTTCCTGTGCACAGAGCTGCTGGATAGGAGCCCACTGTCCCCATGTCATCCCTCAGTGCCAGAGGAGCTGTTCTTGTGCCTGGTGCTATCCCAGGGAGCAGGGAGTTGAAGATGTTGGCTCCTTCCTGTCCCTCATTTCAGAGCAGGGTCTCGTGTCTCAGGGTCTCTCCTGAGACGAGGGTCTGCGTTTCCTGGAGCATTGCTCCTCGCAGCTCTCCTCTGCTGGCTCTGACACAACCTGTTGGTGGCTGTTCCTCCCAGCAGCTCCTGGGTGCTCTTGGGGGGGTTTTGGCAGCCATGGAACGGATGGTGATGCTTCCAGGCGCTTCCTCTGGTCACAGTCATTCTGAGAGGGGCAGCCTCACGCCAGGATGTTTTACTTTGGCAAATTTACTCTTGCCCCAGGCAGCGTGGTCTAGTGAAGGTGTCTCTGCCCATGTCAGGGGATGGAACTGGATTATCTTCACGGTCCCTCCCAACTCAGACTGTTCTGGGATTCTGTGGTTTTTCACAAGCTCCACAAGTCCTGTTCACTGGAGCTGTGTAAGGTCACTGTGCCCACAGAAGCAGTGGTGCTGGAGCTGCTGACTGATGAAAGGGCTTGCAAATGAGTCAGTCCTGTGAGCAGGATTGCAAGTGCTGCTCAGGGCATCATTCTGCTCTGCTCTGTCCCCTTGCTGGGACACTGAAGTAATTTAGTTTTCTCCAGCTCCCCCACCTCATTCTTAATTACAAAAGTGAACAAGAGGACCAGAGAGCAGAAGAGACAGGCAAGGGAGAGCTTAGATAGCAAAGCTGAGAATGAAAAAAAAGTTCTGGATTCCTTAAAGTAAGATTTTTTTTTTTCCAATGGAAGGCTTTCTTATTAAAAGAGATTCAACTGGCATCAGATCTTTGCAGCAGAAATTAAGTGCATGCAAAATAGTTTGTGTTTCTCAAGAATCTCCAGTACAGCAGGAAGGGCATGATGCCTTTGCTTTTCTGTTGCTTTTTTTAGTATAAGAAAACTTGAATTAAAAAAAGGTGAAAAACTTTTAAAAAGCAATCAGCAACAACACAAGTGTTGGAATGTTGGCAAATGACTGTGGGACCTGTCTGGCACTGTGATCTCCTACAATGTCCCCTCACACTGTGCCAGGACCCCTGTCCCCTCTGCTGCACTGGAACCTGTCACCTGTCCTCCATCCCTGCGGCCACTGGATCCATATTTTAGCTGGGCTCAGACCTCTGGGTGCTTCCTGAGCTGTGACCAAGGAGCAGCTGCTTCTGAGTCAGGAAATAAGCAGAAAATTGTCAAGGTAAGCTTCTCCGCTAAGAAATGCCAGTTTTTGGAATACAAAGTGCTCTTCTCAAGGTGTTTCCCATTTGATGACTTGTCCTTATATTTAGTCCAAGTTTTGGTGTGGCTGCCCGGGGTGAGGGGCTCTGTGTGTCCCTGGTGCTGAGCCAGGCGTGCTGAGCCTGTAGGCACAGCTGCATGGTTCCCTTGTGCCACCAGCACTGCAGACACTGCTGCTGGTGCTCACCCCGTCAGCCTGGCGTGTTTGCGCTCTCCAGAAATGATTTTGAAGAAAAAGATGGGTTCTTGATTTGTTCAGAGTGAAAGAAAAGTTTAAAAACTCTCAGTGGCGTCCCCCGCCATCATCTCTGTGTTTGCCTCTCACTTTCTCTCATCTCCTTGTGTCAATCCAAGGAGTGTCTGAGCAGCAGGAGTGGCTGTGGGAGGGACTGGGAGTGGAGTTGGGGTCTTGCTCCCTGTGCTCGTGGCACCTGGGACCCTGTTCCGCCTTTTGAAGCTCAGAGCTCTCCCCTCTGTCCCCTGTTCTCCTGTTCAGTCCCTTCCTGCCAGACCTGCTGGGGTCAGTGGTGGGATGTGACAGGGACACGTCACACAGACACGCTCCTGTGGAGCTCAGAGATGAGCAGCAGTGATGCTTTTTTAAAGAGGACATTGTGTGGAGGGCAAAGTTTCTCTCTGCTTTGATTTCTGGGCATAATTTGAATATAACTCAATTAGCTGTGGTAAAGTCACGCTGATTTACTTGAGGTAAGAGTTTGAGGTTCCTTGTTTTGTTTCTACAAACATTTCCCTACACAATGCTGCTCTGCCTCCTCTTGTGAGAGGGAAACTGTGTAATTTTCCTGATATTAATTAAGATAAGAGAGAATTATACCAAAATGTATTAAATGGGAAATAAATAAGTTTAAAACATGCCCGAACTCCAGATCACAGTCCCTGGCTGCTGGCACAGTGCTGGCACCCCAAGCAGGAGCCTCTTTGGGGAGGCTGAGTGGGGGGATCTGGCTGCGGTGGCACTTGGGATCCACCTGGACTTTGAAAATCCACCTTTTGAAATCATGGTGAGCAGGGAAGGCTCACACAGGGAGGGGATGCAAGAGAGTGGCTGTGCTGTGGCCACCATGACCTGAAGTGTGTCTGTGCTGGAGCTCCTGGAGTCCTGCTGTGCTGGCCCAGGGGCTGCACATCTCAGGAGCCGTGCACGGCCCCTCTCTGCCCCTGCTGCCAGGGTGTCCCTGTGCCAGTGACTCTGGAGTGGCTCTCTTGCTGCAGGAGCACCTGGCCATGGCACAGAGCCCTGTGAGTGTCCAAGTGTGGCACCACGTGGGCTCCATCTCCTTGTGGCTGGGAGCTCTGGGT
>VZSR01000520.1:49479351-49499837 GCA_013398615.1 Brachypodius melanocephalos | reverse complement strand
TGGTGTAAGGAGGGTGCAGGAGGAGCACTGGCAGAGTGCTGGAAGCGTGCTACCCCCTGGTCTGCCCCTGTCAGTGCTGGGGTCCTGGACCCCTGTGCTCAGAGCAGCTCACTGGGACACGGGTGTGATGGACACAGCGTGGCAGGGAGCAGAATGAAAAAGGAAAGAAATGAAATCCCTGGAAATGCCACATCTCTGGTGCCCTGACCCCAGGGTCACTGTCCCAGGGGAGCTGCCAGGAGCCAGCAGCGAGCGGTGCTGGGGTGAGGGCCAGGGCCAGGGTGGTGAGTGCTGGCCATTCCCCTGGGTGCAGCCATCCTCACCCTGCCTGTGCCTCCTGGGAAGGTTCCAGCACTCCTGTGAAAATGCAGGACAGGGGATGCTGTGTCAGCAGAAGTGAAGGGACAATGCCCAGAATGTGCCCATGTCCCTGCTGCCGGTGGAAACACTCCAGCTGTGACATGTGCATTGCTGCAGGAGCCACATGGGGTTTTTACCTTTCTGAGCACTTGGCATTGTTGAGTGTTGTCTGCTCCAGACAATGTGAAGCAATTCTAGAATAAAGTGCTTTTAAAAAAAGGATATTCTGTTTTTCTCCTTGATTTCTGAACTTTATGGGCATGTTTTTAAGCTGTGTGTTGCAAGGGCAAGTGCTGAAGCTGTTTGTTGTGTAGAAGACAGGGGAAACCCAGCAAAAATCCAGAAATTGAGCTTTTGAGGAAGGAACATACATTATGTTAGGAGAGGTATCATCCCTGTATGAGCTGGCTGCACTGCCCCTGGCCTGCACTTTCGGCCTGGGTCTCCCCTTGCTTCTGCTTCTAAGATTCACAGGGATCTGAGGGGTCCATGGCTGTTGGAAGCCCTTTGACTAGGACCAGGATTTCCCAGTTTTATGGCTCAGGGATTCACCTGTCCAGTCCTATAGCAAGTGTCAAACATGGCCTTGTGGTGGTGGCTGGTGCTCCTGGATGGTGACCCTGGCCAGCTCAGCATTGGGTGGCTAGCACAGCCCCCAAAGCAAACCTCTGATGAGTTTCTTCCATTCAAATGTTTGTTTTTTTTTTCCTCAGGTACTTTGTTTCCAATTCAGCAAAACTGTCCAACCTGTTTACAAAACACTGACATTGGTGAAACTGAAGCTCCTTGTTCTCCACTTTACTGGTCCCAGCAGCTGGGATGCCACAGGTCCCGGAGTCTCCTTTTACCCAACACATTCTGGCATGGCTCTGGGGTGCCTGTGGTGCCTGGTGCTGTGATTTCCTTTCCTCCATCCCCAGCAGATGAACATCATCATCTTCCAGACTATTTTTTCCCCCATCATGAAACTGTATTTGCAAAGACCCTGAGAGTCCTGATTTCTGTCTGGGTGGGAAGGGCAGTCAGGAGCTCTGCTGTGACCTCAGTGATGACAGCTGCTGTCTGAGCCAGGCCCTGAGCTGGCTGCTGGCTGCAGCAGCTCTTGGTGTGCACCCTGGACATCCCTGGCATGCTGACCGTGTGTAACACTGGCCATCCAAACAGGAACTGGATGTAGTGGAAGTTGTTTGCTAATTAATGGCTGTCTTATGGATTCTGCTGCTCCCATGTGTTGTGTGATCCATGATATGTAAATGACCCTTTGGAGCACTGTGCACACTGGCAGATGCTGCACTTCACAGCCCAAAAAGGAGGAGGCAAAACCCCCAGCACGCAGAATGCTGGGCACGAGGAGCCATCACAGGATGTAGCAGTTCAGTCCTGGGCTCCTTGGATCCATTCCAGGCAGGAGTTTCAAATTCATTAGCGCTTCAGCTGACCTCTGTCTGTTCCTAGAGCAGGTGGGTAGTTATTCCCACTGCCTGCTGCTGCCTGGGTGCCAGGCTGTGCCTGCTGCTCCCCCTGGCACTGCTGCTGGGGGGCTCAGAACATGCCCCACAGGGGCTGGGCTTACTCTGGCCATTCTCCAGCCCCTGTCAGGCCCTGCAGAGGTTTGTGGTGGGAGTCTGCCCTTAGGAAGGGCTGGCCAGAGGGGCTGTTGGGGCTGTCACCCCCTGACAGGAGCGGGTGGCTCCTCTGGAACTGGTGGAAATCCTCTAGTTGGTCTCACAGAGCCGTGTGTGGTGCTGGAGCTGAGTGTGCCCAGCTGTCCCTACACCCTGCCTGTGTGGGCTGGGTGCCACGGCAGCTCAGGGTTCCCCTCTGTGCAGGGCTGGCTGCTCTGCAGCTGCCAGGGCTGGGGGTCTCTGGCATCCATGCTGGGGGGAATGGAGCTCTGTGCTCCATAGCTGGGCTGGAGGTGATGTGAAGGCCAGAAGACCTGGGGGAAACACCTGGCAGGGGAAGGACCGTGGGAGTGTCACCCACTGTGTAGGGATGCCCCTCTTGAGAGTGGCCAGGGGAAGGTGGGCAGGGGGTGACAGCACTGGAGGGGTCCCTGCCTCCAGTGAGCCCCAACCCTGCCCAAGCACTGTCAGACCTGCTCCATACCTGGGAAATGGGGGTAGGAAAAGCCTTCCTCTGCTCAGAGACAGGAGCAGCAGTGTGGGGACTGCTGTCAGTGCCCTGCAGCCCTTGGGGGAGCAGTGCAGGGGCTCCCAGCCCTGGCATGTGCTGGGGCTCACAGCTTCCCTGCTCTTTGGAGACATGGTGCCCATTCTGTGTGACCGTAAGCCGTGCAGCCCACAGCAACTCGAACTTAGGTTTTGTAGACAGAGGAATAACTCAAAATGATCAAATGCAGCAACGGAATGGATGTAAAGGGTAGTATATGTGAGAGGCTTTTTCTGTGAATCACAGATGTCACATGAAGAGCTTGACTAGCCTTGTCCTATTGCAGGCACTGAGCAGTAAATGAGCAGAGATCAACTTCCCAGGAAGCTGGCATTTGTTTTATATATGAATGCAGTTTCCTTTCTGTTTTTTTATCCTTTAAGGAAGTAATGAGAGTCACATATTGCTTTCATTAGTCAAAAAGGTGTTTTCTGCAATGAGCTCTAAGCCATGTCAGCGCTTCTCTCTGCAAATTATCTGTGTGGGGGATGAGGTGTTCTGGGAGAGGAGGGGACACGTGTCCAGGCTAACTTGCAGCAGATGTGTTTTTTGATGGCTGTCCTCCTAAGCCACCAGGTCCTGCAGTTCATATTATCATCTAGTATGTCTCAGTGGTGGGGCACTGGCACAAGACTGCTGCACTCTGGGAGGAAATGCTCTAGGAGGAAATGCTTTTCTCTTTTCAGCAAGGAGGTGAAATGTCTGTGCTACTCCTGCAGCAAGGGATGATACCCAGGCTGGGGAGGATGGGCTATCCCCGTCCCTGCACAGCCTGGGGCACCAGCTTCCTCAGGTAGATCCAGGTGTTGCTTTGCTGTTTCCATCAGTTGAGGCATCCAGCTGCCAAATCCTCCGTGGTCTTGGTTGCACTCAGGGCTGGTGGGTGCTCAGCACTCCAATCCAGCAGGACCTCTCCATAAGCACCCCATGCTCCCGAGGGTGCAGTCCCTCCTCCTAATCCAGTGTCACTGGCAGATGTGTGTGGGGTGCACTCACTTCCCTGCCCAGGTCACTGAGAGAGGCACGGGAGAGGGCTGTCCCTAAGCCAGGTCATGGGGGACGGTGCTGGTGACTGGCACTGGCTGGCCTTGCCCCATGTACTGCAGCCCTTTGAGCCTGATGTTCACTGATGGCATTGCATCCAGCTCTGGCCATATGCTGGGCATTTGACCAGAGGATATTGGCAGAGACAATATCCAAAACTCTCTTAACATCCAAAAAACCCACCTCTGCTGGTAGGTAACTTTGTGGTAACCTTGTCATCCCAGCTGTTGTTTAAGTTATAACATCTTGTAATGGTATTTCCAAACTTGAGACCTTGTTGATTTGGGTTCAAGCTTGTGTTAGTCTTGGGTAGCTCTGGCAATGGGCTTGGCTGAATCCAGGCACATGACTTTAACCATAGCCATTAATTTAAATTGGCAGCATTAAGTTAGCAAATTTAAATGAGTGTGATGTCCCCAGTCAAGGCTGTCCAGGAACCCCAGTGGCTGTGCTGCAGATGCCCTGAGCCACTGAGCCCATTCCAGTCCAGTACCTAGCAGATGTGCATCAAAGGAACAAAGTCCCACCTGGAAAGGACAGGTGACAGTCCCTGGCCGTGAAGTGCAGCTGCTGGGTTGGGAGGTGGCTGGTGGGTGACACCACTGGGCTTTGGGGGCTGCAGCAGGCAGTTCCCTCCACTGCTTGGCACTGCTATTCTCCTCTGGGTCCTTGTCACCTGCAGGGCCACTCTGATTTGCAGTGCTGTCATGAAAGTGAGTCCACAGAACAAACCTGAGTACTGCCATGGCACTTTACTTTCTGCCACAAGTCATGGCAGCAAGAATGGTGCTGGTTACACTGGTTATACTGGTTCTGGGAGCAGCTCCCAGCATTGCCCATAGCAGCAGACTCTGCTTTGGACTGCAGTAGCAGTCTTTTATTTTTCTAGTGGAAACTCTAAAGCTGGAGTAGTCCTGAATACTTGCAGTCCCCAGAAGTATCAGGAAAAAATACATTGATTGTGCTGAAAAGCAGAGTTTAGGCTGGTATTTTCACTAATCTTTTTGTTGCCTTTGCTTGCACCGCACCTTGGATTTGGTTTGGGTTATGGACAGACCAGACAACAGGAGCAATAATTGTTGTCCTAACATTAAATGTCTTTAAATATCGGTGACAATTCAAGACTCCTGGTTCTGGCTAGCTGTGAAGCTGTATTTTAGCTGAGCTTCATTAATGCATCTCTGGGATGGTGATGGGCCTGAGTAATCTGATCTGAACATGTCTAATAGTGCTGGTCCCAAAGGGAGCTGAGTGCTTCAGAGCCCCTCTGGGTCCCACTGCTCACAATGCCACAAGCTCCCTCTCAGACACGTGGGTGCTTCTCCATGGGACCGTGCTCCCACGCGCTCCATGGGGGAGCATCCCCCAGCCCTCCCACCTGCCTGTGCCCGTGCCTTTGGCACAGTCACTGATGGATGATCTCACTGAGCTGGCGTGGGCACCGCTGCCATCGGCCCTGTTCCCACTTGCCACCAGGAGCAGGGCCTGGCGGTGTGAGTGACAAAGCTGATTGAACTGCTGGGCTTTCCAGGGGAGCCGGAAAACTGTGAGCAGCTAAAATTACCCCAAGATCCATTTTTATTTAGATCTCTGTTGTGGGGGCTTTTCTTGGGTTTTGTTTCTCTTTTTGTTTTGTTTTGTTTTGTTTTGTTTTATTTGCATTTTTGGGGTTTGAATGACATAAAATTAGCTCCTTCTGAGTTTATTCTGAAAATAGCATTAAGAGCTTAACTGTTCAGTGGAGATGGCTGTAAACCCATTGAGTTGCTGTGACTGCAAGGCCTCTGAGAGTTTCAGCTTAGCAAGTGAAGCACACGTGAACCACTCCTCATTTTCTGTACCTGGACATTTGTCACTGTGGCCAACAGTCAGGGGCTCTGCTGGGTGTGGAGCTGTGCTGGGCAGCAGGATGGGCTCCAGCAGGAGGGGCCTGAGGGGCAGCAAGTGGCTTTCCAATCATTTTATCGTTTGTATGTGAGTGTTGGGTGTGGATGCCTGCATCTGCAAACATCCCTGATTCTCAGCTGTGCACTCGTACAGGCATTCTGGTGTCAGGACGGGGGAATGAAGAAGAGCCAGGTAACACGGTGAGGGTGACTCGCAGCTTCCTGAACTTCAGTTCCATGGTTTAGCCACAGACAGTCTGTCTTGGCTTTTTTATTTAGTCTGTCTTACCTCACAGAGACTAACTGCTGTTTGCTCTCCCTTGCAGGCTCTTGAATCAGTTCTACAATGGAAAAACTGCTTTTGTTTCTGCTGTTCATTGGCGTAGCGGTGCGAGCTCAGATCTGCCCCAAGCGCTGCGTCTGTCAGATCTTGTCTCCGAACCTCGCCACCCTCTGTGCCAAGAAAGGGCTCTTGTTTGTTCCTCCCAACATTGACAGGAGGACCGTGGAGCTGCGGCTGGCAGACAACTTTGTTACAAACATTAAAAGGAAAGACTTTGCCAACATGACCAGCCTGGTGGACCTGACGCTGTCCCGGAATACAATCAGTTTTATCACACCTCACGCGTTTGCCGACCTGCGCAATTTGCGGGCTCTGCATTTGAACAGCAACCGATTGACTAAGATCACTAACGACATGTTCAGTGGGCTCTCCAATCTCCACCACTTGATACTGAACAATAACCAGCTGACTTTAATTTCTTCCACAGCTTTCGATGATGTTTTAGCTCTCGAGGAATTGGATTTGTCTTACAACAATCTGGAAACCATCCCTTGGGATGCCGTGGAGAAAATGGTCAGTTTGCACACACTCAGTCTTGACCACAACATGATTGACCATATTCCTAAGGGGACCTTTTCCCACCTCCACAAGATGACCAGGCTGGACGTCACATCCAACAAACTGCAGAAGCTGCCGCCTGATCCACTCTTCCAGCGCGCTCAGGTGCTGGCAACCTCAGGAATTATCAGTCCCTCGACATTTGCGCTGAGCTTTGGTGGGAACCCCTTGCATTGCAACTGTGAGCTTTTGTGGCTGAGGCGTCTTTCCAGGGAGGACGACCTGGAGACCTGTGCCTCCCCTACGCTGCTGTCTGGCCGGTACTTCTGGTCGATCCCCGAGGAGGAGTTCCTCTGCGAGCCCCCGCTCATCACCCGGCACACCCACGAGCTGCGGGTGCTGGAGGGGCAGCGGGCAGCCCTGCGCTGCAAGGCCCGGGGTGACCCCGAGCCAGCAATCCATTGGATTTCACCTGAGGGCAAACTGATTTCCAATGCTACCAGGTCCACGGTGTACGACAACGGGACGCTCGACATCCTTATCACGACAGTGAAGGACACGGGCTCCTTCACCTGCATCGCTTCCAACCCAGCAGGGGAGGCCACGCAGACGGTGGACCTGCACATCATCAAACTCCCCCACTTGCTGAACAGCACAAACCACATCCACGAGCCTGACCCGGGCTCCTCGGATATCTCCACCTCCACCAAGTCGGGCTCCAATGCGAGCAGTAGCAACGGGGATACTAAAGTCAGCCAGGATAAGAAGGTGGTTGTGGCGGAAGCGACCTCCTCCACGGCTCTGCTGAAATTCAATTTCCAGAGGAATATACCTGGGATACGTATGTTTCAAATCCAGTACAATGGTACTTACGATGACTCCCTTGTTTACAGGTAAGGCAGCCCCAGCCTGCCCGTGTGGGACCATGCTGGGTGCTTGGGGCTGGCGTGTGGCCCCTGGCCTGGCTGCCCCTCTGCTGGAGTTCCTGTGCCATGCCACACCAGCTGAAGGGAGCCCAGCCCTGGCAGCTCATGGTGGGAGGCTCGGGAAGGACTCGTGCCATTTCTGCTCACAAGTGGGAAAATTACTTAGAACAGTATTATTTTTAGATAATCCAAATGGACCTCTAATCCTCTGAACTGATCCAGGAAAGGTTGTGAAGGTGGATGGATTAAATGGATCCTAATGTGCTCGGTTTCACAGAAGCACAGGGAGGGCAGTGTCTGTGACCGTGTTCCTCACAGCGCTTTGTGGTGGTGCCCGTGCTGGGGAAGTGCAGGGGGCTCTGCGCTGCCTGGTGTAGCTGTTAGACCCTTCAGCACTGGCTTTGCTTGGTCATTTCTTCTGTGAACTTCTTTGTCCTTTACTAGGACAAAGGGTGCTGGCTTTATACTGAAAGGGGGTAGATGTAAATCAGATAACTGAAAAAAATTCTTCCCTGTGAGGACAGTGAGACCCTGGCACAGGTTCTTCAGAGAAGTTGTGGGTGGCCCATCCAGTGAAGTGTCGAAGCCCAGGCTGGACAGGGCTCAGAGCAACCTTGTGCCGTGGAGGGTGTTCCTCCCCTTTGCAGGAGGGTGGACTGGATTGTCTATAAATGTTGCTTCCAACCCAAGCCATTTGTGATCCCGTGATTCCATGTTTTTGATGTGGTTGTTCTAATGGGGGCTCTGCCATGCTGAGCCGTGCCAGGGGGCTTGGCAGTGACTGCTGCTACATCAAAGGCCAGGCAGGAGCTGCTGGGGGGACGGAGATCAGCCCCATGGGGCTGTAGCAGAAGCAGAATGGACAAGCTGTGGTGGCGCCCGGCATGGCCTGGGCTGCTCCACAGGCTGGAGAGCTACCGGTGTGTCCGCCAGGTTCATTCACACTGGTTTCCTTCTTCCCAGAATGATACCTCCCACGAGCAAAACCTTCCTGGTCAACAACCTGGCTGCGGGGACGATGTACGACCTGTGCGTCCTGGCCATCTACGACGACGGGATCACCTCGTTGACGGCCACCAGGGTGGTGGGCTGCACGCAGTTCACCACCGAGCAGGATTACGTGCGCTGCCACTTCATGCAGTCCCAGTTCCTGGGCGGGACCATGATTATCATCATTGGTGGGATCATTGTGGCGTCCGTGCTCGTGTTCATCATCATCCTCATGATCCGCTACAAGGTGTGTAACAACAACGGGCAGCAGAAAGCCACCAAGGTCAGCAACGTGTACTCGCAGACCAACGGGGCTCAGATGCAGGGCTGCAGCGGGGCGCTGTCGCAGTCCTTGTCCAAGCAGGCTCTCGGGCACGAGGAGGGCATCCAGTGCTGCAAGGCTGCCAGCGACGGTCTGACACAGTCACCGGACACCGGCTCCAGCCAGGACTCGGCCACCACTACCTCCGCTTTGCCTCCCACCTGGACTTCCAGCACTTCCCTGTCGCAGAAGCAGAAGCGAAAGTCGGGGCCAAAGCCCGGCAGCGAGCCGCAGGGCGAGGCCGGCGGCAGCCCCGAGCCCCAGAACTCGAACAGAAATAACTCCACGGCCCTGCAGCTAGCGAGCCGCCCCCCGGAGGCGGCCCCCGCGGCTCACACGTACAAAAGAGCACAATCCAAGCCAAGTAAGTTCCTCACTCTGCCGGCCGACGCGTCCCGAGCCAAGCGCCGGCGGTCGCTGGGCGGAGAGCTGCTGGAGCCCCGCGGCGCCGGCGCCGGCGGACTGCGCTCCAAACGGAGCATGTCCATGAACGGGATGCTGGTCCAGGCAGACCGCGCCGGGGCCGAGAGCGGAAAAGCAACTTTCTCCAGTTCTGAGTGGATATTGGAAAGCACTGTGTGACCTGCTTTTTTTTTTTCTTTTTTCTTTTTTCTTTTTTTTTTTTTTTTTTTTTAATTTTTATTTTGACTTAGAACACCAAACGTTGTGTGAACCTCCCTTTCCCAGGGAATTGGATTTGGATGTCCACTGCTGTCTCACTGATTAATGGCTTGTTCATGCGGGGTTCTGTATAAGCCACCCAGTGCACACGGGGGGTTATTTAGTTCTCGTTTGGTTTTACTTAATATTAAAACCGAAGGCAACATTCAGAGATTTAAAAAAAAAAAAGGAAAAAAAGATTAAGGGGCGAAAAAAAGCATGAAACAGCACCAGTGCCTTCCCTGCTCTAGGACTGGCTTCCTGGTTCTGCGGTAGCAGAAAACAAAAGAGAGAGTTTTCACAGAAAAAGCCTTTTATAAAGGAAATGCAATTTCCTCCAAGCTAACAAATAACCACTTCTGGATCAATCAGTAAAATGATATTTTTTAAACCGGTCAGACTGTATATTTCTTTTCCGTGACAATGGTGTTGCCTTTGTTTTTAGGCAAATGCTGTACAGGAGCAACAACGCTGTGTTGTTATGTTGTGTAAAATAAAATATTCACTCGGTACTCCAGCCAGCCTCGCGGTGACTGCCCCGCCGGAGCCGGGCTGGGGCCCCGGTGCTCCACAGCTCCCACCGTGGGGCTGGGAGGAGGACAAGCAGGCACCAGGCTGGGGCTCTGTTCCCTCGTGCTGTGCCTGGCTGGCCAGGGCACTGTGAGGCAGTGGGATCCCCCCCGGTTCTCCCTGGAAAGGTGGGATCCCACAGCAGTGGAAAGGTGCCTGACCCCCGGTCCCAGAGCAGCCGTGTGCCATGGTGCAGGTGCCTGTCCCGCAGCCTCTGGGGAGGGAGCAGGGCAAGGCTGAGGGGGCTGAGAGATGGGGCTGGCAGGTGGCAGCTGGGCAGGCAGGGCTGCAGGGACACAGGGACACAGAGACACCAGCCGTGCGGCCATTCGGCACCTCGGCGGTGCCTGGCCCGGTGGTGATGGTCAGCTCCTGTTGGCTTAGACTTTTGGGGCATATTTCCTCTGAACTTCATTGTTTGATCCAGCTCTCGACAGTCCTTGAGTTCATTGAAGGGCCTGGAAGATGATGGTCTCACCTTTAAGCTGCTCTTAATTGTGGTGCCTGTGGGATAGAGTGATTTTGGGCCACTTTCTAGGGACAGAGCTCCACAGCAGAAGGGGACAGCAGGTGCCAATTTCGTTGTGTGGATGGCAGCTGCTCTTCTCACTGTAAAGGGAAGCCTGCAGTTAATATTAATTAAACTCATATGGTCATCATATTCAAATTAGAGACAGCTTAACTCTGAATATTTGAGCACTGTGCATTCTCAGATGCCAAGCAGTAGGCTCAGGATGGACTTTGTGGCCATAAAAGTGGGAGAATAGTTAAATTTTATACCCTGAATGCTTGTTCTTGGGGGCACCATAACTAAGGCGGGTGACTGAGGCTGGCCTGGCCGCAACCAGGGCTGCAGCTGGCCCCAGGGCAGCTGTGGGGGGACATGTCACAGTGGGGCACAGCCCCTGGCACCCCTTCTCTGTCACTGGGACGCTGCAGCACAGGGCTGATGCTCTTGGCCATTGTGGGTTACTCTGGGTGATTTTATTGCCTGTCACGGAAGAACAAAGTCAATGAGGGTGGTGTAAAGGACCTAAAAGGAAGAGGCTGCTTCTTTTTTAGAAACCCTTTTTGCTTCCCTCAGGAAATGCAGAGACCAAATAGGAAACAAAGCCTCAAAATGAGAAAACCCGCTTCCTGCTGGAAAAGTTTTTAAAAAATACAATAAATCCCTCCTCAGATTGCTCTGGCAACCCATGAGGACTGCATGAATAGAAGGGAGCTATTGAATAATGTGCTGTGAAGGACAGGGGTGGTCTGTCTAGGGTCTGCCAGTCTGATGACAAGGACTTTGCTCAGTGTGGGTCAAATGTGAAGGTCTGAGCCCCAGTGAGGGACTGTGCTGGCAGAGGCACCTTCTCCCCGATGCTGGGTTACAGGGAGAGTGTCTGAGTTTTGCTGTGGAGTGGTTGGGTTTGATCATGCATTTTAAAAACATCAAATGAAAATGCTTTCATATGTTGTCTAAAACTGGACCTAAATCTGTGTGATGTTTTGTGAAAGTGCTAAAATATTAATGGTGTCTTGTGGTTTAAGGAAGTTTATTTTTATATTTGTAATTTTTCACTCAAAGGAATAATTTTCTAAGCACTGCAGCTGATGTTCTGTCCATGGTGCCTCTGTGTCAAGCAGCTACAGGGACCATCTGGCCCCGTGTTTGGTTTGATTCTCTGCTGATAGTGCAGGATCTGGGCACGGGGGATTGCTCCTGTGCCAGTTTCTCTCCCTGGCTCAGAGGATCATCCCTTGGGAATGCCCTGGGCATTGAATCATCTGTTCCCACTGGAATAACTGTGCAGTGGGACATTATGTTTTATTCAGGCTTGATTCAAAGTGTGGGATGCCTCATGGAGAGGAAATTCTCTGTCCTTTCTGTTCTGCAAAAACCATAGGTTGCCAAATGTGTGAGACGGAAAAAGTGCCAAGATGCTCGTGGATCAGAATAACATCGGGTTATTTCCCCCAAACTGGAGTAACTCCTCACTGTAGGAGGTGCTGGAATGGGGGGTGTGATAAGCTGTGGCCCCAGCATCACCCCAGCTGTATTGGGGTCTGCAGGGATGTGAGCCCAGGGTGCCTCCCTGCCCCTCAGGCATTGCCTGCCTGCAGCTGGGCTCTGTGTGCTGGGCTCAGCTGTAGACTGTGTGAGATTTTAGCCCTGAGAGGGTCTTTATTCACGGGTGCTGGTGGAGGAGAAACTGCTTCAGAAAGTTCTTAGCTCTTGCTGCAGCGGCTGGAGCACGTGGGTGTGCCCAGGCCCTCTCTGGAGATGGGCTCTGAGAGGAGAGGGGCTGGCTGTGCTGGCTGGGGGAGCTGGGGCTTCTGTCTGTCTGTCTGTCTGTCTGTCTGTGCTGCCTTCCCGCTGTGTCCAGGCACGTCCTCACTGTGAGTACGTGGTGCTGCTTCGCTCTGCTGCCAGCGTGGCTTCATTTCTGCAGCTGTCCCCGTGCCAGCCCTCCCCTTGTGCCCACGTGGCTCTGCAGCCGTGGGCAGGGAGCTGCAAAGCACGGCCAGGTGTCCTGTGCATGGGACAGGGACACAGGGACGCTGCTGTGCCTGGGAAGGGCCCGGCACTGCTGCCTGCCCGAGGGCTCCTGCCGAGGCACTGGCACCAGCTGCTCTCAACCCTGCTTGGTGCTCCTGGGGACCCTGGCAGCCCTGCTGGGCATTGCTCCGGGAGCATCCCAGACCGTGGAGTGACACGGAGCTGTGCAGCTGTGTGTGCCCTCCAGAACGTGCAGCAGGGCCCTTTGTGTGCCACGGCAAGACGGTGCCTGGAGGCATGGTGGGCACCCAGCACACAGAGAGGGCACGCTGCTTCCTTGGGAATGGCTCCAAACCAGGAGCCATGGCTACAGCTGCTCCCAGGATCACTTCTCTTCCCATCACGCAGGGGGAGGCAGAGCTGCAGTGACACTGGAGCTTTGGCAGTGCTGGAGCCTGAGCAATCCCACCTGCAGAGTGGTCACAGTAGTCCACACTGTGATCCCTCAGGAACATTCACCTCCTGTTCCATGGTGCTGCTGCCCGCCCAGGGTGCACCATTTCTGCCCAAAAACTGCACTAACAGCAGCCACCCAGTTGCATGATGCCTTCTCCTGGTAGTAATTTTAATGTCGGTCAGAATTCTGGTTTAAAAGCAGCAAACTGTGGCCAGTCCATAGGGTCCTGCTTACAAGTAACGTGGTTCTCCCGTTTCCCCTCTGCAAATGTGTCCCAGTGTAGCCTGGCTGTGTGCTGGGGTGCTGGCCTGGGGCACAGCCTGTGCTGCCAGATCCTGCTGTGCTGGAGTCATCGCCCACCACGGCCCCTCAGCCCAGCTGGGGCTCCCTGCAGGCCAAGCACCAAGTCCTTGGCTACTGGTTCTATGGTGCTGCACCCCCTGTGACTGTGGAATTGTCCCTGGGGACGTCAGGCGTGGCAGAAGGGTCTGGCTGGTGCCTGCTCAGCAGCAGCTTGTCCACCCTTCACTGCTGGCTGGGGGCTGGCAGTGGGCACTGAGTGCCAGGCACAGCAGCTCTGTGAGCAGCAACACCGTGCCCTGTCTGAGTGCCCAGGCCTGCAGAGAGGCTGAGATCTGGCACAGGAACAGGCCTGTGCTGGGTGTGGGGCAGCAGCAGTGCCTGCTACAGCACCCACACTCTGCACCAGTAACACCAGCAAAAGGTGAATCCTACTGCGTTTGCCGGCTGTGGACTTCTAATGCAATAGATTTATTCACAAGAGCCAGTGTGAAGGTTGCTGCTGGAGGGAAAGGGGAGCTTGGCTTGGAAGGAAGGAAACTTGAAAGGGGAACAGCAAATTTGGCACATGGCTGGCTGCAGACCCCACATCAGGGACTGTGTTTGTGTTAAGATGAACAGAATGATCTCCAGGTTTGGTGGTGCTGTGTCACCTCAGGTCGTTTCAAGAACTGCACTTTAGAAGCATCTGGGTCAGGAATCTGAAAAGTGAGCCCAGGCTGGCGTGCCTGGCTTGGTGTCAGCTGGTTTTCCTCCTGCACTGCCAGGTTGCTGCTCTGGAGGCACCCGCAGTGCTGTGTGCAAGCTGTGCCATCTCCTCTGCAGGCGAATTTCCCACTGGGAGAGGGAATGAGGAAAACCAGTGAGGGTTGGAGGGCAGCCCCCTCGGTGGGCATACAGGGACCACCACTGGGCCTAAGCCTGGGCTCCCCGTGGCCAGTCTGGTCTGGGGCTGTAACCCACAGCAACCCAAAGATGAGTTCAGAGTGGTGCCTGATTGGTATTTATACATGGCAGCAGCACATCTGTACTCCCCAGGTACGGGGGGCTGTGCTGGTGCCAGGTGAAGCTGGTGCAGTGGGACCAGGAGAGGTGGTGGAACAGCTGCCCCATGGGCTGTCCCTGTGCCGTGGGGTTGGTGTGGGCTAGGGCAGTGACCTTTCCTCGTGTGTGCAAACCTCAGGGAGGTGAGTGCTGTGTCTGTGCCTGCCTGCTGCTCTGCTCTGGTGTCCCCAGCTCTGCCTGATCCCCTGGCAGTGTGTGGAGTTGGAGTCCCTGACGTGGACAAAGGCTTGGCCTATGCAAGGGCAGAAGTAAATCTAGAAAATGGAGAAGTCTCTGGCTCTGGAACTATGAGCTTTACTGGTTCTCTTGGGGGCTTTGGGGGTTGTCTTGTTAGTTGGATTTCCCTTGAAGCAGCAGCAGCAGAAGTGCTGTGCCTGCACTCCTGATGGTGACGAGACTTATGGTAGAGGTGTGGGTGGGGACACTGGGTGCTGTTAGCCCAGTCTGTTTCCTGTTAGCCCAGTCTGTCTCCCGTTAGCCCAGTCTGTTTCCTGTTAGCCCAGTCTGTCTCCCATCAGCCCAGTCTGTCTCCTGTTAGCCCAGTCTGTCTCCCATCAGCCCAGTCTGTCTCCCATTATCCCAGTTTGTCTCCCATTAGCCCAGTCTGTCTCCCATCAGCCCAGTCTGTTTCCTGTTAGCCCAGTCTGTCTCCCATCAGCCCAGTCTGTCTCCCGTCAGCCCAGTCTGTCTCCCATCAGCCCGGTCTGTCTCCCATCAGCCCGGTCTGTCTCCTGTTGGCTGCCCTGCTCTGGTGCCCCAGCCCCTGCAGTGCACGTGGCACCAGGACGGTGGCTCCCAGGGCCGAGGGCAGGGTCTGCTGCTGCTTCCTGCCCAGGCTGGCTCTGTGGCAGCTTCTGGGACCCTTGGTGCAGTGCCCAGCTGGCTGTGCAGCAGTTCTGGGGCCATCAGTGGCCCCATGGCAGCTCCTGGGGCTCTCGGTGTGGTCCCTCCCGTGTCAGCGTGGCTTTGGCCATGGGGAAGGGCGGATGCTGTTTCTCGTCCCCTCACTGTCTGTGTTCTGTCTCTTTGTGCAGAAGCCGGGGCCCCTCTGCAGGACACCAGCCCTTCTGCACCCCCTGAACACGCTGCCACCGATGTCCCCACTCGGCAGAAATCCATTCGGTTCCAGCTCTGCGAGGACTGACGAGCCCGCCGCGCTCACCCTCCGAATCCTTTACTTGAAGCTGCAGCCGGGCCCAGTGGCCACCAAGGTCGGCTGCCTCGATAAACTGTCTTCCCCCTCACAGGTTTCCCATCTCCCATCTGCCACTTTGAGTCCAAAATACCTGTTTTTTCTGGTGTCCAAGGTTTTTATAACTAAGAATTACAATGAAAAATCTGGTGGCAACAGCTGCAGTCCCAGGTCATGCTCCATGTCACCAGTGGTGAGGTCACGAGCTGTAAACGTGGTAGCTTCAATCACCTGAACAAATAAATGTTTTACTACAACGGCATGGGCATGTTGGTTGATCCAGGGGGTTGTGCCTGGCAGGTTGGTTGATCCGGGGAGGCCCTGTGCTGGCTGGGGTCTGTGCCCACAGAGGGACCCCATTGCTGCCCGGGGTCTGTGCCCACAGAGGGACCCCATTGCTGCCTGGGGTCCAGGTGCTCAGCCAGGCTGTCTGAGGTTGGGCTGGGCACTGCAGCAAGCGATGGGGACTGATTCCTGTCTCTGATCCCTGCCAGGAGGGCAGCCTGGGTTATGGTGGGTGACAGCACTGTGTGCCAGGAGTGCCATGGGGCAGCACTAGGCACAGTGTGCCAGGAGTGCCATGGGGCAGCACTGGGCACAGTGTGCCAGGAGTGCCATGGGGCAGCGCTGGGCACAGTGTGCCAGGAGCTCTGGGGCACTGTCAGCCCTAACAGGATAGCCTAGGGTGGAGGGACAGCTGGGAACTGGCCTGGGACCCTCTCATGCTGCCCCAGTCCCTTGGTCCACACAGCTTTGCCTTGTTCCTCTAACAGGACCAAAGCATTTTTAAATTTTTTTTTCCTTTTCTTTTCTCCCTTGTCAACATTCCATCTGGCTCACAGATATAATTAGAGCTTCCTCAGAACCACAGTGAATCAGCCAGCCTTAACAACTTCAGGAGAACAGAGCACAGCTCTGGCGTGTCTTGTTCCCAGTGCTGGGGCTGCCCAGGTGGGGCTCTCCTGGGCCCCCTGCTCCTTGTCCCGCTGCTGGCCCCTGTCCTGCTGTGCTGAGGATGGACCTCCCTTGGGGCAGCTGGCTGAGTGACCTGCCCGTGGTTTGTCTGTACCAGCAGAGACATCAGCATCTCCCCAGGACACAACAGTCCATGGAGGAGAGGCTGAGCTGAGCCTCACCCATCAGGCCCCCTCCTGTGCCTCCTCTTCTGATGCTGCAGGACAGGATTCACCCCATGACCTTGGCAAGGAGACCCAAGCTTGGCACCCAAGGCTGGAGCCTGTGTGAAAAATCCCATACTGGTGTGTCCCTGCAGACCCTGGGCAGATGCTCCATGATTCATCCAGAGCATGGAATGCCATGCTGAGTGGGACTGCAAGGGGAAAAGCCACAGCTTTGATCACGAGTTGGATCATCACTTTTCCTCACGAAGTGAGCAGTGATGCTTCTGGCACTGCACACAGCCTGGATTTCATGTGCATTATAGCAACAACAGCTATTGCTCCTCCCTTTCCCTGCTGTGCAGTGCAAACGGGGTTTAAACTCTGGAAGAGGCTGAGCCCCAGATAAACTACTCTTCAATAAAATGTTCAGTGGAGGCTGAGTCCACAGACCCAGCCCCTCTCTGTCTGCAGACTGGAGTGACTCCCCCGGTGAAGCTCAGGACAAGTGACCCTCCTTGGAGCAGGCAGGTGACACTGAAGTCTGCAAAGCAGCTGGGCAGAGCAAATACATGGCCCAGGTGTGTGAGGTCCAGGAATATCAGGGGCTGCTGCTTCCCTCCAGCATCCTGCATTCAGCTGTTCCAGCTGCCAGAACCTTTGTTATGCCAATCTGCTCCAAGTTCCAACTGCACAGACCACAGCCATGCTTAGAATTTCATTCCACATTACTATCATGTTATTCCCCTCGTTCAGTGCCTCCAATTTCAGGCTTCCATGCACAGAGCAGAGCTACTTTCCCCTTGCTGATTCCCTTCTGTATCCTTTTAATTAATTGTCAAGATAAGTTCCACATGTCCATTTGATGTTAACTGGAAATACAGCTTTCATGGGGCAAAATTCACTGCAGCTGTGAGTCACATTTGGGAAAAAAAAGCCCCTGGAAGTCTGTGGAGTAGGGCGTGTTTGCTTATATGGTGCCGTGAGCGACCCTCTTGTTGGGCTGCTCTGCCCAGGGTGGCATTTCACCCATGAAGAGTTTAGAGGAACATCAACAAGCAAAAGTGACCTGTTATGAGATCCAGAACTTGGAAACTTACTGAAGAATCATTCAAATCATCTCAGTTGCTAAAGCTGAAGGAAATTCCGTCCTGGAAACAGCACTTCCTTGTCTCCTGGTGGGTTGCCAGCAGTGTCCCGTGGCAGCAGTGGCCAGGGTGGGCACTGTGATGCTGCAGAGGCTTCCTCATGAGTGGCCCCTTGGCCTGGCCTGCTCAGCAGTCACTGACTCACCCCTGGTGAGTGCTCATCACGGGGAGTGAGTGGATTATTATGGGAATTGCTTCTCCCACTGGGTTACCAAAGGCCAGGAGATGTGTCTGTAGCACTGAGGATGGTGGCCAGCGCCCAGGGGAGGCCATGGGATGCAGAATCCCCTGTCCCAGCAGCCTCCTGGGAGCTCAGACAGGCTGCCACCCTGCTCTCAGGGTCTGGGGGGTGACCAGATGATGGTGGTGTGATGGGTTATGTCCTGTGCTGTTCAGGGCATCCTCAGTCAGAACAGCCTGGACGCTGCAGCCCAGCAGCATTCCCACTGCAACACGTGCTTGGCTCTTGCCGTCCTGCAAGGCACCAGAGAGAGCTGATGGGGGTTTTCAGATTAAACCTTGTTGTCACAGAAATACACAGATATATCATGGTCTAGTTCTGGTTTTGTTGATTCTGTTTACTTCTTTTTTAAGCTGGGGAAAATTAATTGAAGAGAATCTTTCTGTTTGGAGAAAAAAAGACACCCCAGAGCAGACTGAGGAGCATCACTCTGGGAGGCAGGAGCTCCAGATGGGGCTGGATTTGCAGTGGGGGAGCAAATCTCCTTTTCCTTACCTGATGCAAATAACACCCCAAATTAGCAGATGCTGCTGACAACTTCCTTGGTGTTTTTCATTTGGGTTTTTGGTTGATTGGCAGTGGAACAGGGAAGACTGTGAGTGACACCTCTGTCCAGGGAGGTTTGTGAAAGCCAAGAGGGCAGAGCCCTGAGTGAGCTGGTCTGAGCCCAGGGCTGGCCCTGCTCTGAGCAGGGACCAGGGCAGAGCCCCCCTGGGGGTCCCACCCAGGCAGTTCCATGTTTCTGGGGTTTCTGGGATTCAGCATGGAGCAAGGGCATGGGGCTTCACCCAAAGCCCTGCAGAGGAGGGGATGGCACTGCCTCTGGGAGCTGACCCCTGCCAGGGCAAACCCAAGGGGCACTGCAGTTATCTGCCAGATACCAAACAGGCCTCTCTTTTCCTTCCAAATGTTTCACTCTGCCTGTGCCCTGTCCAGGATGGAGCCTGGTGCCCGCCAGGGAGCAGGGCCACTGCACAGGGGAGATGAGGGAGCTGGGAACCAGCTGTCCTAGCACAGAACAGCCCAGCAGCCACTGGTGTGGAGCTGGACCAGCTGGGGCTGGGCAGGGAGTGAGGAGCAGGAAGGGAGAGGGGCTGCACCAGGTTTTCTGGATGAAGCTGGTCCAGGGATGGCATCAGGGTGAACCCAGATTAGTGAGAGGCGTTTGCTTTGCTGGGGTGCAGGGCAGGCTGTGAGAAGGGAAAGTTGCCATGCTAGAGCCTGACCAGGATGGCCTTTCCTTTGGGGTGGGTGTGGAGGGCCCTGCAGCAGTTTTGGCTGTGTCAGGGAGGGGATGGCAGCTGGTGTTGGAGGGTGGCTCTGCCATGTGCAGGGGGGCTGCACAGGGAGATGGGGATGTGTGTGTTTGAACAACCTCCAAGGGAACTTCTTCCCTGCAAGTGTGCTGTTCCCTGAAACCAGAGAAAATTTACAGTCAAGTATATTTGCCTAGTGTTTTTGTAGAGTTGAAATCCCTTATAGGAGGTGAGAAGGTGGAAGGCAAACTCTTAAAGAACATTTATTTTGTGGTTACAATAAAAGCCATTCCTGAAAGAAAAAAGAATCAGTCGTAGCTTTCCCAGAAGGGTTCTTACTGTAACCCATGCAAACCTGGGCTCAGGTGACCTGAAGGTGAGGGCTCAGCAGGTCACCAAGCAGTGTCCCAGGAGCAGAGGAGGGTGGGCAGCTGAGGAGCAGGGTGGCTCTTGGGGTGGTGGCAGAGCTGGCTGGATGCTCCCCAGTGCCTGGCCAGCAGTATGCTGGGGGATTGAACTCATTACACAGTGACTGTATCTGACACCACAATAAGAGATATCTCTGGTGACAAATGGTGCTGTGGCAGCACAGTGGGGAGCACTGCTCTTTGAAAACATGCTGCATGGTCACCTGTGCTGGATAAACCTGTCTGGAGCTCTGTGGAGTCCCAGTACTGCTTCCTAAACAGGGTTGAGGTCTGTTTGTGTATTTTGCTGATGTAGTAGATAAATGTGGTGCACAAGTGTACTTTCTGTCCCCATTACTCTCTCACATTAACTGAACAAATAACTGGTTGAGCCTGGCTGAGAGGCTGCTGGCTGTGCTTTGGAGTGATGCAGCAGGGTACAAATTGCAAAGAGCGTCTTGACAGGTTGCAATAAACTGAGCTGAAAAAAATTCCTGCAATATAGGAGAGCTGGGATTCTGTTTCTCATTTGGACACAGAGAAAGGTTATTAATCGTGCACTGACATTGCCAGAGGCACACAGCGTGCCTGGTTTGTGGTGGTGGAAGTTCCTGCCCTGTATCCAAATTTCCAGCGGCCTTGGCACTTGTTCCCTCCTCCCTAAGGCAAAGGCTGTCCTGAGTAGTGCAGGGAGGAGGGTGCTGAGGTTTAGAGGGGACCTCCTGGTTCACCACTGGTTGCAGCTGATGGCAAAGGTTGTCTTCACAGACTCACAGGAGGCTTTGGGTTGGAAGGGACCTTAAGGCTCATCCCATCCCACCCCTGCCATGGCAGGGACACCTCCCACTGTCCCAGGCTGCTCCAAGCCCCAGCTCTGTGGCCGCGGATGCTGCGCGGGAGCAGCGATGGTGCGGCTCGGCCCCCGCACGGGTGTTTATTTATTTCTGTGCCACAGGAACGCGTGGGCTCCTGGAGAGCCGCCAGCACGGCTGGCACAGCGCACCCGGCTGGGGCACGGCTTCGGCTGGGGTTTGTCCCGGCTGGGG
>VZSR01000520.1:49360053-49371052 GCA_013398615.1 Brachypodius melanocephalos | reverse complement strand
TGGAGCCCATTCCTCCTGGAGCACGTTCCTCCTGGAGCTGGGGCAGCCCCTGCCCATGGTGCCTCCTGAGCTGCTGCTCTGTTCCCTCCCCAGGAGCAGGTAAATGAACACAGCGATATTTTTAGATATTTTTAGAGCACTTTTGTTTCCCTCATCACCTGAAATGAACTGCAGGTCCCAGGTGTGAGGCCACACCTGTCCCAGCAGAGCCAGGATTACCATTGTCAGTGTAACAAAGCACTGAAATCGTTCCCTCTGATTCCCGTTTGCTGCTTTCCACGGTGCTTGCTGATCTGTGTTTTGTGCAGGTGGGATCACAGCTCTCTGTTCACAGGCTCCTCAGGATTTTGGAGTGCTGGTATCAGGAGGATGCAGCACATCCTTCCCCTGCCTGTGGCCTGCTCACGCTCCTGTACACAGAGAAAAACTAATTACTGGCAGATTCAGAATAGCAAAAGTGAAGATAAATTGAAAATTGAAGCTTCTTAGTCAGCAGAACACAATTATTTCAGAATGGATTATTTTCAGCCTTTCTATTCATTCTGAATTCCATGGAAGGTGTCACCGTGGTTGGTTATAAACGAGCACTGCGGTCACCTCACCAAGTGGAAGATGAATGGCGTCACACCTCTTTAAAATTCATCACTTTTATCCAGTCTGAGGCAGAGGGGTTTACAATATCTCAGAAAGAAAAATTAAAAATTACTCTCCAGAGCCTTGAATAAAATTCTCTAAATTATTTTCTCAGTGCAAAGAATTAATTTGTGTGGTTGAGGGTGAAGGGTGAACATCGAGTGTCTGGAGCAGGACGTGCCCCTTGAGCTCGGGGATGTCCTGTGTAGGGGTACAAAGAATTGTTACCTGTTCATTCCACTGCTCCATGGCCACACTTTGAGGACAAAATCCCCTCTTCTCACAGTGCTGGGCTGGGGATATTCAGGCTGGGCAGGGCTGGAGATGCTCAGCATGGGCAGGGCTGGGGGTGCTCAGACTGGGCAGGGCTGGGGGTGCTCAGACTGGGCAGGGCTGGAGGTGCTCAGCGTGGGCAGAGCTGTGTCCTGACTGGGAGCAGAGCCCTGGGCTGGGGATGGAGACAAACGCACAGCCAAACGGGAGGCAGATCGTTTCCCTTCCTCTCTTTTCCCCCTGGATTCTCCCAGTGCCATATTCTCTTTCTTTCTTGCACTGCTCAGGCAACACTGATTGTAACCAACACTTTTGGACCCGGCACAAATAACAGATTAGGGAGAAGAGCCCTCCTGGAAGAAGCTCTGCATCCCTGCGGGCGTTTTATCCCCTCTGAAGCCAGCGATGGCTCATCTCCGGGAGCACAGCAGAAAATAATGAGCTCATTTGTTGTTTGTTTGTTTTTCCCTCTTGGCAGAGCAGCCAGCAACCAAGAAACAAGCCTTTATTCTTCATGGATGATCAAATGGCTGATTTAGCCCCGAAAGCCTTGCTCTTGCAAAGTGCTTTGCCTTTCCTGGGCCAGCCAGTGCTCGGTGCCCTTGGCAGCAGCCCCTGGCCACCAGGGACCCTGCAGGTGCCTGGGCAGGGACAGCTGCCCCCAGCAGCAGAGCCTGGCCTGCCTGTGTCCATGGCAGGGTTCTGAGCAGAGCAAAGGCTGGAAAGCTTGACAGCGTCCCTTTTTGTGCATTACAGTTGGGTTTGGAAAGGCAGTGATTGTGTCTGAGCAAAGCACAGCTCCCTGAGTGGAACAGGATTAAAAAAGGCTGAATGCAAGGGATGCTCAAAGAAGGATTTTCTGGACTCATGAGGAAGCCCTCATGAAGTTGTATATAAACAGCAATATAGTTTCATTAATTAATACCAAACATACAAATACAAATAGGCATCAGAAAGTGAAAGTCGGTGTGTCCTGTTCCATTAACTCACACCTGTGTGCTCAGCACTGCCTCGGAGGTGTTAAATTTGAGTCTAATTAACATAAATTGAGTGTTAGCACAGGCTTCAGTGGAGACACAATTTCACCTTCTGTGCACAACCCAATTAGTTTGTGGATCTTTTTGTCCTGAATGTGTGTAATTATTTGGAGTATATCTATATTTTTATTTTCCAAACCCTCCCATGGCTCTCAGCTCTGTGTTTAATTATGGATTATGTGGAAGAGCAGTTCTACTAATTAAACTCTGTTTTTATTTTAAATCCATTGTTAGACTATTTGTTCAGTGACCCCCAGCCCGCAGGATGGAGAAACAATAAACAGTTGTTCCCCAGTTATTATCTTTTGCGTCATTCATCTCGGCTTTTCTGCATCAGATCTGGAAAGGACAGGTATGGCTTATCTGGGCACTGATACCCTGGGAGGATGCCTGGAGCAGAGGCTGGGCAGAGTTAAAGGAATAAAGTGGGGATTTATTAAAAGGCCTCCAAAGGATTCACCTTGGGCAGTGCAGGAGCCTGGCCAGGGCTGCACCCAGGATGAATGAGCAGCCACGGGGTCTCACACCTTTATGAGTTTGGTCCATTTCCATATTGGGTTAATTGTCCAATTACAGCTCAGGATGTGCAGTCCCATCCTCCCAGTTTGCTCTCCTCAATTCCCTGCTGTTTGCAATTTTGTGCCTGAGGCTGTGACAGCCTGGGCGGGTGGGAGGTGTGGCAAGGGGCAGAGGGAGATGGGCTTTAAGGGCCATTCCCATCCCAATGTTCCTGGGATTCCATGGCTTCTCATCCATTGCTCTGCCAGGTGAACATAAAGACACCTGGGGCAGTGACCATGGCAGTGCCAAGGTGTCCTGTTCCCCAAAATGACATCTTGATTTCCTTCCTCAAGCCCAGGCAGGCTCACGGTTCATTTTCCCACCTTTCCCGGGTGTCAGACAGAAGGAAAGGGTCCCGTGTGAGCCGAGGGGCACAGGGCAGTGCTGGGAGATGCTGCAGAGCCCCCGGGGGGGAACAGCCCCTCCCGGGCTGGGACAGGAGCAGCAGAGGGTACGGGTGCTGTCCTTGTCACCCACAGCTGGCCCCATGGGAATCCCACGGAACCCTGAAATCCCTGGAGCTGCTCAGCCCCGGGACTCAGACAAAGAACTGCCTGGGGGTACAGCAGAACAAAATGCTTCTGTCAAATACCTGGGCACACGTTCCCTGGAATTAACAGGTAATTTATTCTTTTCAGACAAATTTATTTTGCTCGTCTTGGGTTTGTGTATCACGAATTGCAGAATGACATGAGGTTTAAGCATTTGTGTTACTGAGGGTGAGCGCTGCAATAATGGCAACTGAGAACGTGGGGAGACATCCAGAGGATGGCAGGGAAGGGCTGAGGAGGAACCCACAGCCCCAAACCACCCCTGAACTGCCACCTGAGGGGACAGATGGGGACACAGAGCCGGCAGTGACAGCTGTGCACTCCCAGATGGGTGGCACACCTGGCACCGAGAGCCTCCGGGGGATGTGGATGTGCAGGATTCTGTCTTGGGCTGAGCAGGGACACTCAGGCCCTGTCCCCAGGGACACCCAGGCCCTGTCCCCAAGGACACCCAGGCCCTGTCCCCAGGGACACCCAGCCCCTGTCCCCAAGGACACCCAGCCCCTGTCCCCAGGGACACCCAGCCCCTGTCCCCAGGGACACCCAGCCCCCTGAGGAGCCCCCAGAGCACTCTGAGAGCCCCCAGAGCACCCTGAGGAGTCCCCAGGGCACCCTGAGGAGCCACCAGCCCTGCACTGAGCCTCTCACCTGGCCCTGTCCCAGTGCCAGGAGGCTGCACTGCTGCTGCAGCTCTGCAGCTCTGCTCAGCAGCAAAACCCCCAGCACAGAGTTTGTTCCTCGGTGACGGGACATGTTTTGATTCAGTTGATGTTGCTGGGGAATGGATTTAAGGTGTATTGAAAAAGCTGCTTTATTCAACAGCAGTCACTACAGGAAGAGCTATGGTGAAATAATTACTGTAGTATGGTTATATGGTAATTATGTTGGTATAATTGATGAACCTTCCCAGGGAGGAAAAAACCCGTACTGCTAATAGCAAAGAGAAATTGGAGCTTTCCTGTCCTCAAAAAATGGTTTATTGCCCAGTCAAAATACACAGGCAACCAGTTAGAGAGAGAAAGTTGGGCCAGAGGGGGAGAGATCTCCACAACATAATTAATCTTGGGCTAGCTAGAGCCCCATGTGAAGGGCAGAGTAAATTCTGGGATATAATTAAGCTCCAGTTCAAAAGCCTAAACTGAAATTGCATTTCCTGCCCTGCTGTGCCCCTCTGCACATTCCTCCACCAGCACAAGGAACACGTGTGCCGCTGGTTTCCATCACACACCAGCTCCAGGGGCTGTAGGGGGACACCTGTGCTCCCCCAGGGGTGCCTGATTCCCCAAATCCCCCTCCCAGCAGCCAGGGGCAGAGCGAGAGAGGCCTTTCAGGAATATTCTGGAGGAGTGACACGTTTAAATTTGGCTGCCCTGGCAGTCAGGGTTCATCCCCTGCTCATCCCCAGGGAAGGTTTCCCAGGGCTTTGCTGCAGTCCAGGTGAGCCCGGGGCTGCAGGGGCTGCAGGGGCTGCAGGGGCTGCGGGGGCTGCGGGGGCTGTAGGGGCTGCGGGGGCTGCAGGGGCTGCAGGGGCTGCAGGGGCTGCAGGGGCTGCAGGGGCTGCAGGGGCTGCAGGGGCTGCAGTGTCATCCTCAGTGCCCCCGGGAGCACATCCCTGCTCCTCTGGCAGGGCCAGGCTGCAGCTGCAGGACGGACCCTGCAGAGCCAGGGACAGGCCAAACCTTGGAGATAAAACACGGATAAAATCTCCCCAGAAGGAGGCAGCTCAGGCCCTGGACAGGGAGGCGTTTTTAGGGTTTAGGGCTTTTGACAGGAACAACTGGGGCAGTTTGAGGGTTCATTCCAGCTTTCCAACGGGGTTTCATGGGTGTTGGAGATACATCTGTGACAAAGAGCATCCACAGGCAGGGCCAGGAACCCGCTGGCACTCCCCCTGCATTTCCTACTCTGCTCTGCTCACAGCCAGGGCTCCCTGCACTGACCAGTGGGGTCCTGGGGCTCCCCTGCCTGCCCCCTGTGCTAGCACATCCCTGTGCCAGCACATCCCTGTGCCAGCACGTCCCTGTGCCAGCACGTCCCTGTGCCACCAGGCTGGGACACTGGGCTGGGACAGCAGCTGTCCCACACTGCTGCCACCACTGTGGCTGGATCTTACCTGCACTGCTGGCACATGATCCACAATTCCAACAGCATTACCTTGCTGCTTTAAACGTGATTGATCTCAGGAATCCTTGAATATTGCCTCCTGATAAACAAAAGCGCAATTCTGCTAACACTGCTTCAACCCGGACCCATATCACAGCATCACAGCCCTGTCTTTTCCTCCCCTTCCTGTGGTGCCTTTTCATACCCAAACCCCACAGTTCTGTCATTCCTACCTGGGATGCTTAAAAACCACCACCAAATGACTAAATGACCTTTAAAATATCCCTTCCAACACAAACTCTTCTGTGCTTCTGTGCTCAGACCCCATCAGATCCTGCTGATATTTGAATGCAATGTCAGAGAAACAAACGTTGAGTCTACAGACTCCAAAGGCAGAAGCCCCTCTTTGTGAAGCAATTTGTGTCACTCTTTAAAGCCAAGATTCAAATGTTATTTTCTGTTATGTCTGGAAGGGCCAACCCCACTGACAAGTGTGGCCTTGTGCCAGCTTGTCCCAGCATCTGCAGTGGCTGCTGTGCCTGGCTGAGGCTGTTCCTGCGCTGGAGGAGACGCTGCTGCTTTCTGCACCTGCCCTCACCTGCCTTGGCCACACCGATCCCAGCCCATCCCTGCAGTTCAGAGCTGCCTGCCCTGCTGTGGGGGCAGCCAGGGGGATGGGCTGTGGGGCAGGGGTCACCTGAGCCCACCCCCGAGCCCACCCGTGGGGCTGGCAGGGCTGCAGGAGAACAGGCGGTGCCACCACCCAGGGCACAAGAGGTGACAGCCTGGGGGTTTTTGTGCTTGTGGCAGTTTAGTACAGATGTGAAGGGTTTTTATAAAAAGAAGTTATAGCAGATGTTAACAGCTTAGCTGATTAATTAAAGAGTTAGTTATGGTTTTGGAAACTTTGGTTTAAAATTAGAGTATTTTAGGTGACTGGCTTTTTTTTTTTCCTTTTTGGTTAGCTTTAGGTAATAACTGGTTTTAGTAGCTGCTTTGAGGAGCAGCTAGGCTGGTTAAGTTTTAGTTTTTGCTGTTTGGTGGGGTTTTTTTGCGTTTTGTTTTTTTTTTTTTGGTTTTGGGGTTGTTTTTTTGCTTTTGTTTTTTTTTTTTTTGTTTGGGGGTTTTTGTTTTGCTTTGTTTTGTCGTGTGTTTGTTTGTTTTTTGTTTGTTTGTTTGTTTGTTGGTGGTTTTGTGTTTGTTTTTGGTTTTTGTTTTTTTTTAAATTTGGAGGGGGGAGTTGCCTTTTTCTCCCAAATCCCATTTCTTTAAAAAAAAATTTAAAAAAAAAAAAGTAAACACTCATACCACTGCATTAAATTTAACAAAAGAAAAATTCAGCAAGCATAGAACCACTCCAGTGCTGGTGCCTGTGAGCTGAAGGAGCCAGCTCCAGGAAGGCAAAGGGCAGAAATCCCTAAACCCCTGCCACTTGCTGGGGGCTTCCTTTCAGTAAATCCTCTTCTGGGCTGAGCATGGCAGGGGCAGTGTGCTGCACTGCAAAACAAAACTTCACCTTTTGTAATCTCAGCCACCAGATGGTTCACGTTTGAAATGTGGGCTCCCCACTGCCTTCAAAGACCTAAAACCAAGAGAAAGTTCAGGAATGTCCTTTTCAGCAATTCCAGCTTGCTGTGACTTTAATAATGCAAATGTTCCCTGAGGTTTCCATCACCACTCAGCTCAGAATCAGAGAACGGGAGCACAGAATCCTTTAGGTTGGAAAAGTCCTCTCTGACCATGGAGTCCAGCCCTTCCCCAGCACTGCAAGGACACACTGCCCCATGTCCCCAAGTGCCACAGCCACAGGGATTTAAATCCCTGCAGGGATGGGGACTCCAGCCCTGCCCTGGGCAGCTGTGCCAGGGCTGGACAGCCTTTTCCAGGAAGGAATTTGCCCAATGTCCAACCCCAAGCTCCCCTGAGGTGCAAGGTGAGGCTGTGTCCTGTCACCCTGTCACTGGCAGAGTGTCCCAGGGCCCCAGGGAGGTGCCCATGGAGCCCCAGGTGCCCATGGAGCCCCCTGTGCTGGCCAGGCAGGCTCTGGGCACTGCTGCCCCCATCCCAGGTGAGGGTGCTGGGGTTGCCTCACTGCTGGGGTAAGGAGCAGCGTTTCCATTTTCAGGGCAACTTCCCAGAATTAGGTTAAATATCGGTGCCATTTGCTGGACAACTCTGCAGTGAAATCTATTTGTCATGGCAGAGGGAGCACGGAGACAGGAGAAAGGTCAGCGTTATTTTATTGTCCCCTTGTCCCCACCCTGAATCCCCCCAGCACACACAGGGTGCTGGTGCTGCCATCCCCAGGGCAATCAAAGAGCAAATACAATGTTAGCCATACCTTTGTGCAGTCAATAACAGCGTGGATGTACTGTACATACCTGAATTATTACCATCATTTTAGCACAATTAAACCCATTTATTGTGGAGTTTCTCGAAGCATGATGTGGAGCTGCTATAATAGATGCTCAGATCGAGCTGGAGAAATTTTGATAGAAGACCGTGATTAAAAGAGAATAACTTGTCATTACTGCCCACAGAAATGGACAAATATTATTTTTCTCACTATTGTAATCAAAGCCTCGAGGGTTTCAGTCTGGCTCCATTTCACTGTCACTGGGGGCAACTGGCCAGTGCATTCCACTGGATTTGTCTCTGTTCAATTCTGTGAGGTGAGAATAAACAATTATTTAATCAAATATAAAGGGAAGATTTCTGTCTCATTCATTCCCCCCTTCTCTCTCTTTTTATGTGTGAATAGAGCTCAGTAATCCAATCGGAATCTTGAAATCCACCTGATCTCTCTTAAGTTGCCTCTGTTTTGGGCAAAAGCTTTCTGTTCCTACAAAACCTTCCATGAGTCAAATAAATTCCCACAAATCCACTATTTCTTAATTTTAATAACTATTTCCAAGGTCACAGTGGATCCTACTCAAGAGAGAAGGCAGAAGAGAGAAGGAAAGGAAAGGAAAGGAAAGGAAAGGAAAGGAAAGGAAAGGAAAGGAAAGGAAAGGAAAGGAAAGGAAAGGAAAGGAAAGGAAAGGAAAGGAAAGGAAAGGAAAGGAAAGGAAAGGAAAGGAAAGGAAAGGAAAGGAAAGGAAAGGAAAGGAAAGGAAAGGAAAGTTCAAGCTCTTCTGGTTACTTCACACATTTCTGTGGGTTTAATTAGGAGCAAGGTCAGTGCTGTGTCCTTGCCAGAGGCTGGCTGCTGCCTGTCCCAGTCTGTCCCTACTCACCCCAGTTTGCTCCTGCCTGTCCCTGCCTGTCCTCAACTGTCCCTGGCTGTCCCCTCCTGTCCTCACCTGCCTTTGCTGTCTCTCCCTGTCCCTGCCTGTCCCTGTTTGCCCCCCAGCTCACTGCTGGGGGCTGGAGGACCCGGGCCCCTGTTGAATTTGGCTTGTTTGATATTTGCAAAGCAGACAGGATTGCTCCCAGAGGACTCCAGTGCCATCTCCTCCCCTCGCCCTCCCCTTCCAGCAGCTCCTCACATCTGTCAGCATGAGCTCACTCCTTCCTAAATCATTCTCAGATTTTGTATTAATTTTTTAATCATCTGCGTATGAATGATTAATAAATGTTTAACAGCTCATAAAATATTCACCGTGTTTCCCCACGGCTGGCGCTCCTTCTCCACTTGTTATCACTCGTGGGGATGAGAAATGTCTACACTGCTGCCAGGGGCAGAGGCAGCCCCTGCTCTGCCTCACCAATTCCTGCTTTCCAGAACAAGCAGCTGGGAATGGAAAACCAGGTGAGGAGCCCTGGGTATCTCTGTGAACACTGAGGCAGAAAAATATCTGCACTGGAATAACCCAGCTGCACAAAACTTCTCCTGGCCGGGCACTGGGAGGTGAAGTTTTGCAGGATGTGCAGGAGTCCAGCAGAGCTGCTCCATGGGAATAACCCTCCCTGAAACAGCCCTTCTGCTTAGGGCTGTTAATGTTTGTCTTTGCATCGAATTAGAATCACAAAATCACAGAGTGGGTTGGGAGGGAAGAGCTTAGAGACCACCCAGTGCCACCCCAGCCATGGCAGGGACACCTCCCACTGTCCCAGGGACACCTCCCACTGTCCCAGGCTGCTCCAAGCCCAATGTCCAACCTGGCCTTGGGCACTGCCAGGGATCCAGGGGCAGCCACAGCTGCTCTGGCAATTCCAGCCCAGCCAGCAATTCCCAATTCCCAATCTCCCATCCAGCCCTGCCCTCTGTCCATGTGAAGCCATTCCCTGTGTCCTGTCCCTCCAGCCCTTGTCCAAAGGCACTGACAGCCCACCCCACACCCCTGAGGTGCTGGAGCAGGTTCTGCCTTGGGCTGCTGACCACAAAATCCACCCATCCCCCTGGTGTGCTCCAAGTGGCACCAGCAGCACTGCCTGGACCTGCTCTGAGTCATGGAATCATCACAGAACAGCACGGCTGGAAAAGAGCTCCAAGATCATCAAACCCAACCTCCAACCAAATGTCCCTGTGCCCATTGAACCATCTCCCCAGGTGTCACATCTGCCTGCTTTCCGAGCCCTTCCAGGGATGGTGACTCCACCACTGAACCAGGGATTCTCTCCTAACCCAGCAGCCTGACCATGAGAATCCCTGGGAACTGAGAACCCCTGGGAACAGAGAACCCCTGGGAAATGAGAACCCCTGGGAACTGAGAACCCCTGGGAACTGAGAACCCCTGGGAACAGAGAACCACTAGGAACTGAGAACCCCTGGGAAATGAGAACTGCTGGGAACTGAGAACTGCTGGCCATGAGAATCCCTGGGAAATGAGAACCCCTGGAAACTGAGAACCACTGGGAACTGAGAACTGCTGGGAACTGAGAACTGATGGCCATGAGAACCCCTGGGAACAGAGAACCACTGGGAACTGAGAACCACTGGGAACTGAGAACTGCTGGCCATGAGAACCCCTGGGAACTGAGACCCCCTGCATGTCCCTCCTGGGCTTCCCCAAATATGACAGAGCTGTCCAAGAGCCCAAGGTGCCTGACAGAGACACAAACCTTGGCCGTGGGGTCTCAGCCCTGCCCCCTGCTCTGGGGGAGGAACAGGGAACAGCAAAGGTGCTTTATCTCCCCAGCCTGTTATAATGACAGAGGAATTCATGAATGAATAAATAAAAACACGAGGAAAGGCTTTTGGTGTGATAAGGTTTCCAAAACCAGCATCAAACGTTTCTCCTTGTTCGGGTAAGCAGCTCCAGAGCAGAGCCAGGCTGAGTGTGCAGGATGGGCACACCCAGCCAAGGGGCACAGCCTTGGGCTGCCAGCACGGCCCTGTGCCCGTGGAGAGGGTTACCAGCCTCCACAGCTGCCAGCTAAAAACAGCAACTGCTTTAAACCTGTGCTCGTTTAATTCAGCAGACTCAATCTAAGAAATTGTGGCCTTTTAAAAAATATTACAGAGGGCAACCCAAATACAACCCAAGCAAGGTTATTAGGAGTGAGTTTTCTCCTAAAAATTCCTTTTTCAAGAATATTCTTTAATATGAAAAATCTCATTGCAGAACCAAACAATAATTCAGAATCTAAGTACAAAAATAGCTGCCTCTACCTGGTGGAACAGCAGGGTGATTTATCCTCTGGTGTTTAAGTTCACTGCCTGTTTAAAGTTCTAGGAGATGATTTAAAAAGTGAAAAACAAAAAGGGCAAAGTAAAGCAGTTCCCGGTGTATCTGTTCAGTCCGTGTGACACCTGCAGCCAGAGGAGGTGGCACCTCTCCTGCCCAGCTGTGACCACCAGGCCAAATCCATTTAGTGCAGAGCTGGCTGTGCCTGCTCAGGTCTCTGGGACCTTCCCCTGTCCCTGGGTGCCCTGCAGGGTGACACAGCCTGTCCCTG
>VZSR01000520.1:49342431-49357112 GCA_013398615.1 Brachypodius melanocephalos | reverse complement strand
CCCTGCCCATGGCAGGGGGCTGGAACTGGATGATCTTAAGGTCCCTTCCATAATTCCACGATTGTATATGATTAATTCTCCAAATAATGAAAGCACGTTTGCTCAGTTCTCACCTCCCCAAGCCCCGAGTTTCATGCCCTGCTTCAAATAACCAAACTCTTCTCCCCTCCCCTAAACCCCTCTCTGCTCCCCAGGACTGGTGGCACCCAGGGTCTCCTGAAAAGAGGGAGCACAGGGGAGCTCTGGCTGTGAGCTCTGCCCCACAGCAAGGTCTGGAGGTGTGGGAAGGGCTGGATCAGCCGTGCAGGCAGCCCAGCATGGCACAGCCTGTTCCCACTGTGCCATCTCCTTCCCTCCAGAGCTGCAGCTCTGTCTGCAGGGCTGCCCTGGCCAGTCAGGAAGCACGGGGTGATGCTCAGCAGCTGCACAGTGTGTCTAGCAGGAGAAGAGGTTTAATTGCAGCCACGACGCCTGTGCAGCGTTTGTTTAAGGCACGGGAAGAGCTGGGCATGCACACAGAGGAGTGTGGATGAAATGCTCAGGAATCAAGTGTGGAAATTTTGCCTCAGGGGATATTTTTCCTAACCTTTGTTAGTGAAAGTGCATTTTAAGCCCTGAGGCTGAACAAGTATCCAGAGGGCCAGTTCAGGGCTTCCTCAGAGGTCAGTGCCCTGCCAGGACATGCCTGCCTTCTGCAGGTAACGCCACCTCTGCCCATCCCTGCCCTTCCCAGACCCTGCACGTCCCTGCAGGTGAAAACCTCCTGGCAGAGGGCTGTGGAACCCTTCCCTGTTCCTCGGCTTTATTCCTCCTGCTGCAGGCAGCACAGCAGGACCAGCCTGTCAGAGGGAGGCTTCTAGCACCTGAGTGGAAGAGCCAGGCTGTGAGAAACTTGAATTCAAACCCTTTCCTTTGGAACAGAGAAGGCATAAAAGTAAAGAAAGGAAGTGAGCGGATGGCAGGCTCTGTGATTCTGGTATCAGAGATGAGGAGTGCCCTGTGACAGCAGGGCCAGCTCCAGGGAAATACCTGGAGCACTTTCCATGAACCAGGAGCAGGATGTGAGGGGAACTTGGAGGGAAAGAGGCAGAGGTCTGATGCTGCTCCTCCTATCCTCTGCCTTCCTCCAGCCCCAGCACAAGAGCAGCTGCAGAATCAGGTTGAAGAAGGACTGAAAGGAGTCAACCTCTGATGCCGGCAGGAAGGCAGAGAAAAAGGCAGCTCTGAGGGGCCCAGCAGCTGCTCTCCTTCATCCCTCCCCTGGCAGAGCAGCCCTGGAAGGGTGGCTCCCCTCCCATCCCTCCTCTCCCCGCGTGCCCCTCCTTCTCCACTTCTGCCTGCTCATCCTTTTGCTCTGTCACAACCGAGCTGGCACCAAGCAATATTTTTCTTCTCATGCTCTCAGAGACATTGGAGCACTTGAAGTGCCATTACTGCTGCTCTTAAGAGTTCCAGGTTTCCGTACAATGAAGAGAATCAATACAAGCACTGCAATAGGTGACGACCCCTCTATAGCTTTAGAAATTTTACATCCTTCTCCCTTCTCTGCTTTTCATTATGTCTAATTACCTGATCTATAGCTCCAAACAGGAATCAATGGGGCTGTATTGCAACAAATTATTGTGGATTCTCTTAAAAAAAAAAAGGTTCAGAGAGTGCTATTGAGTATGACACTTCCAATTATATAAAGCAAATGAGCTTTATATAATGGAAGTTTCCATTGGAGCTGGAGAGCTGGGAGCCAGTTCATTACTGACAGCTCATATTCCACTAAGGGTACAATCAGTTTATTTATCCTTCAGGACTTCCCTCTGCACCTCCCAGGGAGGCTCTGTGCCCTCAGCACTGTACCCTGACCCCGCTCTGTGCAGGGTTGTGTCCCAGCAGGAGTGTTGGCTGTGCAGGGAGTGGGATCCATGGGACACTCCCGGCTGTGTGGGTGCTCCCCTGGAGGTGTGTGCATCCCAGCAGCTCTCAGATAAATGCTCCTTCCCAGTAGCACCTACGAGTTCTCCTGATTTAATAAAGGGGGTTGTGTTTTCCTGCGGCACACAGGGAGAAATCCAGGAGCTGTAGCAAATTGCTCTGCCTGGAGAGGTGGGGTTGGTTATTAGTGATTTGCTGGTGGTGAGTCAATGCCTGCTGACACCAGCATCCCCCTCTAAAGAATCCCATATTGGCCCAGCCTTCTCCCCTCCCTCACTGCTCCACACTGGATCCTGGCTGGAGCTTTCATTCTGCTGTCTAAAATCAGGTGCCAGCCTCACCTCACTGAGAAAACATGTCTAGGAGGAAGTCAGATTGAGTTCTGGATCATAATAAACCAAAAAAAGAGCCATTTTTAGACATTTCCTGCTGTGGGCATCTTCTCTACCATGCACCATAACCTGAAGGGTGTGACCCTGAGCCCCTGCACAGCTCCCAAGCCTTGGAAACAGAGCTGAAGGGTTTCATCTCTGCAGCGCTCCTGCCTTCACCTCAGGGGTAGCATTTTAATTGAGAAAGTTTCATTATTTTGGCTTTTCTCTCAGATTGTCTTTGCCACCTTCCATAGTCTCTCTCTGTCAGTTGTGCTTGAAGATCTGACACTGCTGGAACTCAGCTGAAAGGAAAAATTAGGAATGTGGGCACTCTTTAATCAGCCAGCTACTGTAACAAGTGGGGACAAACAACAACGGAGAAAATCAGCCAAAAGAATAACTGTGCTTTTAATGTTTCTATGGAAATTTATGGAAAGGAAGTGTGATGCACAGGCACAGCACCTCATTTGGTATGCACAAGGCACAACATGCTGAGCTGCTAATGAGGTAGCAATTTGGAGGTTTGGGAAGTGCTGGCTATGCTTTGTGCCCACCAGAATCGATGAAAACTGATGAGTGGAGGTTTACAAAATTCAGTGTAAGAACTCCAGGAACTTTGTGCCCGGATGGAGGGGCAGAGCTGCCAGCACAAGCTCAATTCCTCACATAAGGTCTGGATCAGCTTGAATTTTTTTTCCTAAAGGTACAGCAAAAAGACATACCTGCTTTCCATTTCAGAGCTGGAACTTCATAAATATTTTAATTTGCCAAGTGCCTGCCACTTAATGTTTGCATACCAAGGAAATGTGGGAGAACATTGCCTTGCATGAAGTGCTTGGAAAACAAATTTGGGCCCCTTTGATTGTCTGCCCCACTGTGGAACGAAGGGAGCCTTATCCTCCGTGTCCTGTCTGTTGTCAGCAAGCGACACTTTGGGATTGTTTGTATTTGAAAAAAACCAACCCCACCACTGGGCTGAGTACCTCTGAAGACAGAAAGTTTTGCTTTTGGCTATTAAAGGAGCAGAATAAAATAAATCACTTATGCAGAATAAATCATTGATTCTGAGTTACACGCGAGTGCTCCTCGGTGCTGGCTCCCGGGTGTGACAAGTGGGACACGTTTGTGTGACTCTACTGTTGAATTTGCAGGCTGAATCTGTCCCAAGGGCTTCCCAAAAATAACTGTGTTGAATAACTGGGTTGAAAAACAAAGACAGGCAGGGACCAAATCCAGAGCACACAGCACTGCAGCCTCTGCCACTTCTCTCTGTGCTGCAGTGAAGGTGCCATCGCCAGCAGTGTGGGAGGGCAAAAATCACAGAATCACTGAATCCTTTCAGCTGGAAAAGCCCTCCCAGCCCATCGAGCCCAGCTGTGCCCCATGTCCACCCTGTCCCCAGCCCAGAGCTCTGAGTGTCACCTCCAGGAATTCCTTGGACACCTCCAGGGATGGGCACTCCAAACCTCCCTGGGCACTTCCAATCCCTGAGCACCCTTTCCATGGGGAAATTCCTGCTGCTGTCCACCCTGAGCCTCCCCTGGCCCAGCCTGAGGCTGTTCCCTCTCCTCCTGTCCCTGTTCCCTGCCAGCACAGCCCGACCTCCCTGGCTGTCCCCTCCTGGCAGGGACTTGTGCAGAGCCACAAGGACCCCCTGAGCCTCCTTTGCTCCAGGCTGGACAACCACAAATGTGGGTGAACCTTTTCCCACCTGAGCCCTCGTGGATGGAGCCTCTCCTGCCCCATGCCCAGGAGGTGCCCAGCAGCCCGGCCCCTCTGTTCTCCTGCAGCCCCTGGTGCTGCTCAGGGGCAGGAGCAGTCAGCAGAGCAGGTCAGAGGTTTGAAGTGACCTCTGTGCCCTTGGTGTCAGGCAGTGCTGCAGCGAGGCAGCCCCATGCACGGGACACATCACCTGCATTTACTGCAGCCCTGGATCGAGGAAAGGCATCCATAAAGCCAAAGTCCTTGCGGGTTCCGGATTGATGGAGCCGTCTCGCACACGGAGGCTGTCCCTGGCAAGAGGGAGCAAAAAGCTGCTGGCAAAGAGGTATTAACTTCACTGTGCTGCATTTTATGAGGCAACAAAGAGTGTCTTGGTTCTGTGCCGTGAAAGTAAATAGAACAATATTTCAGACCTCCTTATTCAGTTGTCCAAATGCACATAACCGATTTTTGCAGATAGGGATTTATGTTCTCTTGTCAGCATCTAATAAAGTAGAGCAATTGCTCCTGCCATTTATTTCAGTGCTGTTGCCTTTAGCTCAGTATCCTTGTGTACACTTTGTGCTGCCTACCCTGAATGCTGCCCAGCACTGGGATCTGCCAGCTCAGGGTGCTCTGGACCACACCCGAGAAGGTTTGGAGAGGCATAAGGGGTGTGCAGTGAAGGGTGGAGACAGGAAATCATTGAAGGAGCGGCTGAGGGAGCTGGGAAAGGGCTCAGCCCGCAGAAAAGGAGGCTCGGGGGGCTCTCCTGGCTCTCCCCAAGTCCCTGACAGGAGTTTGTGGTGCAGCCCAGCAGCTGCTCACCCCAAGATGAGCAATACTGGGTGTGCAGGGCTGTGTTGGGCAGTCCCTGGAGCCCCTCCCTGTGAGCAGGGCTGCAGATGGATGAGAGTGCCAGGTGTGGAGGGACACTCGCTGTGCCCTGCCTGTGTTGGGGTGGCCTTTGGGAGCCTTTGGGAGCCTTTGGGAGCCTTTGGCAGCCCTGCTGTGGCCTGGCAGTACAGCTGGCTGTGGAAGGGTCAGTGGGCACCCCGGGCACCCAGCAGCTGCTGCCGTGTCCCTCCTGCTCTCCCCACGGGCTGGTGACCGCTGGGCACCGTGGGTTGCCCGCGGGGTGACACCGTGCGTGGGTCCTCTCCTTTCTCTGCCAGCAGAATTCAGCAAGAAAATGGGCTTCTATGCTTCTATGCTTCAGTGGCAGTTTTTAAAGATTTTTTTTTTCATGTTTTATTCAGCTTGAATTTGTATTTCAGCTCCTAGTTCCTTGAGAGGAAATACAAATCGATCCAGACGAGCAGTGGCCGGTTCATCCCCGGGACTGTCTGTATAAAGAATGGCTCTGCAGGGACCGAGCAGGACGTGAGCAGAAGAGCTGAGGAAAGCCCCGGGGGCTGTGCTGTCGGCTTTGGGCTGCCTTGCTGCTCTCTGATGCTGCTGGCACCGCGCTGGCTCCGGCACAGGGCACCGAGCCCTGAACCACAGCCCCTGCCAGCCAGGGATGGTGCTGGGCACGGGGGTGTGGGGTCAGCTTGGGGAAGCTTTGGGAGTGATTTTCCTTTGGATTGCTTTCCCCAAGTTCGGGGAAGCATGGCTGTGGGAATGATTTTCCTTTGGATTGCTTTCCCCAAGTTCAGGGAAGCATGGCTTTGGGAATGATTTTCCTTTGGATTGCTTTCCCCAAGTTTGGGGAAGCATGGCTGTGGGAATGATTTTCCTTTGGATTGTTTTCCCCAAGTTCAGGGAAGCTTTGGGAATGATTTTCCTTTGGATTCCTTTCCCCAAGTTCCAAAGGAGCTGAGGGCTGTTAGGTGACAGCACAGTTTTCTTGAAACACTGCGATTTTGACTATGACGCATTTTTCAGAAAATGCACATTTTTCATCCTTCCAATATCCTCCCACCCATATTTCCTGACAGAAATGTTTTGGGCTTGCCTCTTGAAGATTGCAAAAAGAAACCAGTGTTGAAATATCGAACCTTTTCCCTATGCACATGTTTATTTATGTGCTTGACACGAAGTAGCTTGACAAAAATCGTGTGGCTTGTTGCAATTGAAATGCACATCCCAAGTGTTTCTGCTTTCCATTAACACCAGGGAGAGCGAAAGGCTGAAATGTTGACTCTTTTGTGGTTTGTTTCACAGAGGATGGGTTTGAAACACAAATAAGGAGTGAAAAAAAAAGGAATCACTGGTTTTGAATACCAGCTTCTCTAAAGTCCAGGGTTAAAATGTCCTTGTGCCCCTCTGCTTGTCTGTCATTATTCACCAAGGACAAGGGAAGAATGACAGGGCTCAGCACCCTTGACTGCAAATTCTGGCTTATAAATGAACTCAATGTTTTTTACATTTTAACTGTTCCAGTGGAATGAAATCCTGAACTCCATTTCCCCCCTGGTTTTGGATGTGCTATAAATGGAATTGCCTGCTGGAGGAGAACCTGGGGGTGGGTGTTTGTCAAACACAGGGAGATCCTCCCGTGTGTAAGATCAACCAAAGCCAAGCGCTGAAGGTCTGTGTCCTTCCCAGCAGGAGGGTTCCCAGGGACACGGGGGGCTCTGGCAGCAGGGATGTGCAGGGCAGAGCCTGGGCTCACCCCAGCAGGGGACACTGAACCTCCTCCTGCTGCTTAGAAAACTGAGCAGGGAAACACAGGGCTCCAAAAGAGCTAATGAAAACGATAAGGGACATTTCTAGTGATCATTTGGTGCTATTAAATAGATCAATTTATTTTCTGTTTTTAAACTCGGTTTATTTTAACAATGGTAGCAGGCACCCTTGTAAGAGTTATACTGATATTTATGAATCTTAACATGAAAGAGAACATGGCATTGAAAATAAATGTGCTCAGGGTAGGATTCTTCTGTGGAAAGCTATAAACAGCTTGCAAAATCTACCAGTTTTAGCCCAGACTCTCATAAATGAAACAGCTTGGGCAGAGAACCTTGGGTGCATCCTTAGGTCAGGCAGTCCTGGTACTGACTGCAGGATGTGACTCTGTGAGGATGGAAACAGCCAGTTTCTAGGGAGCTACAGCAGGAACCTCTGCCTATGGCTCTTTGGGGGTTTTTTGCCCTTCTTGCTCCAAAAATTCTGTCCCTCTCCTCATGACTGTTCCTGTGTCTTTGCAGCTGTCAGTCATATCCTCAATTCAATCACTTCTGTTGTGCTGAACAAGACAGAAACTTTTTCCTATCCCTTGTAAAATACTCCATGCACTCTCTTGTCATTTTTTACCCAGCTGTCATCCGTTTCCATCTGAATTTTTTCCCCCCCGCGCAGGTTCATGCATTATTCCAGATGAAATTCCTCCAAGGATTTGTGCAGCACCATTACAGGGAACATGTCCTGGCTGCCAGTTTCCACAAAATGCTTTTCCTGTTTACAGAAGACTTTGCCGTGAACATGAAACTCCTCTCGAGCTCCTCAGGTGCCCAGCAGGGACAGGAGCCTATTTTAACTTAATGGATGTTGATATCCTGACAGTGAGAGCTCAGAATCCAGCGTCCAGCAGCTCTCCTGGGATGCATTTCTGTGTCCCTGCACCCTGCCCATGTTCCTGCTGCATGCTCACTCTGCTGGACAGCAGCAGCTCGGGGCAGATCCCAGCAGCTCCTCAGGATCCCCGTGTGCCCGTGCCTGGATCCTGCTGTGCCAGGCAGCCACCCTGTGCTCAGCACTGCCACACCATCATTTAGGGGCTGAGGAGAGGGGGCAGTGCTGCAGGTATCTTAATTAATTAATTCTCCCAGAGGGCAGTGGGTGTCTGCAGGGAGGTGTTCAGTTCTTCCCACAGCTGGTTCCATGGGGTGCTGTGGGAGCCTGGCAGGGGCAGGGATGGTGCAAGGGATGGTGCAAAGGGTGGTGCAAGGCTGCTGCTTCCTTCAGGAGGGCTGTGGGAGATGCCCTGGGCACTGCCCAGTCATTGCTGGCACAGTGCCAGCCTTCAGACTTTGCAAAGTCACCTGACCCTGCCCATCTGGGCACTGGCACCACGACAGGTTTATCTCACACTCATTTTCCATTGTGGCAACACCCTCAGGGAACGCCTGTCCCACCCCATCCAGTGAGGAATTTCAGGGAGTCACAGAATATTCTGGGTTGGAGGGACCTTAATCGCCTCCAGTGCCACCCCTGGATGGGCAGGGACACCTTCCACTGTCCCAGGGACACCTCCCACTGTCCCAGGCTGCTCCAAGCCCAATGTCCAACCTGGCCTTGGGCACTGCCAGGGATCCAGGGGCAGCCACAGCTGCTCTGGGCACCCTGTGCCAGGGCTTGCCAGGGAGGAATTCTGCCCCAATCTCCCACCCATCCCTACCCTGGGCAGTGGGAGCCATTCCCCTTGTCCTGGCAGTCCAGGCCCTCTTCCCTCTCCTGCTCTCTTGAAGCCCCTTTAAGCACTGGAAGGGTCTCTGAGGTTTCCCTGGAGCCTTCTCCTCTTCAATTTGGAATTCAACAATTAACTTTGAACTGTCTACAATATAATAAGATTAATTTTCCCTGCCCTCCCCAGCAATTGCAGTGAATTCTGCAGCTGACCAGGGCTGGCAGGGTGCCCTGGCACAGCCCCAGGCTGGTGGCTGTCTGTGCTGCCTGGAACTTTGCTGCCTCGTGGGCAACTTGTCCCTGTCACACGCTGCAGAGCTGGTGTTTCTCTTGTATTGCCAAATAAATGTATTAAAAAGAAGATTTCCGTGGGCTGCACACTGGTATTATTTTCAGTCAAAACTTCTTTACAATATTGGTTGTGTCTTGAAAGTAATTAATTTGGCAGGAAGTTAAAAGGAGAAAAAAACAGAGAGATTTGAAGGCTGGTTTCCAGTTCCCATTGCTCTGTCTTTATCTCTCAAGGAAAGACTGCACACAGGTGTCAAACGAGAAGGCTGCTCATAATTACACTCCTTAAACACTTAATAACATTTTCTTAAATTAATATATTCCCCATCTGTGTAGCATTTAAGACATTCAGCTCATAATATTGCCTAGTTTATCAGTGTCAAATGACACATCCCCGATCCATTGGAGAATATTATCAACAGATAGAGGCTTAACGTGTGTTATTGCTCATTCAGCTAATGAGAGGGATTCGAGCTGCTGCTATAATTAATAACAGAACTCAGGCACCAGTTGGGGTGGGGATCTAACTTAGTTTCGTGCAGAAAAACTGTGCAGGTATGGAAAGAAACACCACCCCACCCCCCCCTCAGTCACCCTGGAGGAGGTTCAGTGGGGCTGGGCAGTGCAGCACGGTGGGATGGATGGCTCTGCCTCTGGGTGCCCCTGGGCACAGCCCATGCTCCTGCTGCAGGCCAGGAGGAATCCCAGATTTCCAGCTTCACTGAGGCTGGAAAACCCTCCCAGCCCATCCAGTCTCAGCTGTGCCCACCCTGTCCCCAGCCCAGAGCTCTGAGTGCCACCTCCAGGAATTCCTTGGACACCTCCAGGGATGGGCACTCCAAACCTCCCTGGGCACTTCCAATCCCTGAGCACCCTTTCCATGAAAAAAATTCTTCTTGAAGCTTCCTTGAAGAACCGAGGGCTCATCAGCTGGAGGCTTTTCATTCCCTTTCCTGAACCTGGGGAAAGGCAGCCAGCGGTGCCCAGGGGCTGGGACAGAGCAGTTGCATGATCTGCATGGTCTGCACGATGGAACAGAGCAGGCTGCATGATCTGCATGGTCTGCATGATGGAACAGAGCAGCTGCATGGCTGTGTGACCTGCTGGATGGGACAGAGCAAGGCTGCATGATCTGCACCACCTGCTAGTTGCACTTGCAGCATTTTCCCTGGTGCAAAGGCTCTGAGGCCAAAGGAATGCATGCACCAAGTTCTGACCTCCTCTGCCACTCCTGAGAAGTGCCTGGCTGTGCCCTGTATCCTGAGCAGTGCCAGGAGCTGGCAGGAGCAGGGGCTGTGCCACCTCTGCTTGGCAGGACCCAACATGCTTTGGTCTCATGGCTCTGCCCAGTTCTGTTCTGATTGTGTGCAGAGCTGGCCATGGAATAATCTGAGTTTCTTTTGCCGTCTCTCCAGCTGCTGGTTTGCTCTGGATCCTCAGTGTAATGGTACCTAAAAGCATTTGTGTCTTAATTATTGATAGCATTTTTTTGTAATTAAAATACCTGCTCATCCTGTCATGGAATTTCTAACTGGAGCAGTGCCTCGCTGGCTAAAAGCACATCATTAAAGTGCTTTCCTTTCCCTTTGGCACACTCTGGCCCCATTGCCATCGAGCCGCTTTTACAGGAGGTAAAAATGTCAGGAGTTCATCTGGCCGTGACCCTGTGCTGGGTACTGGATCAGCCTGCAAGTCTCCAGGCCTCCAGCTGGGATTAATGTGCTTCTGACGAGCTGCTGTGCTTGCATGGCCCAGCCAGCTGGGAATCAACTTCCTCGATGCTCTTTAGTTTCCCCTTTCATCGCTGGTTTTAATCAGACTTGTAGGTTTTGCGGCTAAAACGGCTCAAGCCGAGAGCTTTGCCCAGCCCAGCCCCTGCGGAGGGACCTGGGCTCCCTCTGCCCCAGCTTTGCTCTCATTAAACAGCTCCTTCTTCCCCCACACATTAATATTTCATGGGATCTAAATCTCCCTTTACTAAACATAAATAATCAGTTCAACCAGATTTTAAAAGAGGAGACCGAGACTGAAATCCAGTGTAGCACTGGGCAGCCAGTCCCAGCACTCTGGCCAAGGGTTTGCTCTAAAACAACAGAGAGATGGGGACGAGAAATTCAAGAAGGGAAGAAAGAAAGCATTAAACAATGGAGTGTCCCACACCAGCAGAGCTTGCTAAAGCCCTGTGGCCCTGACAGTCACACTGCCACCTCCCTGCTTGGTGTCCACAGACTCTGTGATGTGGATGCCCCGGGTGGGACATCCCTGGGGCACACGGAGGAGCTGTCACTGGGCCAGGCTGTGGCTGGGGGGCACGGGTGGGCTGTTCCAGCAGAGGCTCTCCCCAGGCAGCCCCCAGCCCCTGATGTGGTGGAGCCTCAGGTTCCCCACCCGGGCACTCACAGCCAGCCTGGCAGGAGGGACTGTGGGAGGGAGGGGTGATGTGAAACCCCAGACGAGAGCCAGTCTCCTCCAGAACACTTGGATGCACTCGGATGCTGCCTCTCTGCAATCGTGTTGTGACAGTAGATGTTCTGGCAGGCAAAATAGACCTCAGGATTTTGATTTTCTTTATTTTACTTTTTATTGCTCTCCACTCTGAACTCTCCTTCCCTCTTATATTGCTGATCCTTGTCAGGAAAAAAACAACTGCAAGGAAGAATCTCGGAGAAATTGGAAAAATATTTTTGCTTTGTTTTTGCTACTGGTGTTTTGGGGCTTTTTTCTGTATTGTTGTGGTTTTTAGTCTGTAATTGCAGACTCTTCACTGCTGAGCACAGGCGCTGAGCCAGGCATTGTTCCTTCTTTCCAGCTGACAGAAATTTTTTGTAACCACATTTTAGTCCAAGGGGAAAAGTTAAATATAGGCAGGATGAGGAAAATTACCGTGCAGCATGGTGGAGAAAGTGCTGACTGGGGTGTGCTCCTGAGCAGAGGCAGCAGAGATTGCATGGGTGTGAGTGCCGAGGCAGCAATGGAGCTGCACCCAACACAGCCCAGCACTGCTGTGGGGACCCCTTGGGGCTGTGCTGGGGGTCCAGGCACCCCCCTGGCCCTGCAGCACCTGGTGGGGCACAGACAGAGCACAGACCCCCTCTCGGGGACCCGGGGGAGTCGGGGAGCTGGCGCGTCCTTCAGCAGGCACCGAGCATCCCTGGCAGGCTGAGGGTGCCTCCCTTGCTTGGTGACCCTCCTGCTTCTGTGTGAGCTGAGACCACAGCCTGGGACCGGAGTTTGAAACAAGAAGGGATGGGTTTGGGGATCTGGGACCCCAGCCTGGCACAGGGGCTTGAAACAAGGGATGGTTTTGGTGAGCTGGGCCCCCAGCCTGTGACAAGTGATTTGAAGCATGACGGAGGGGATGGTTTTGGTGAGCTGAGCAGAGCCTAAGTGTGCTTTCAGTGTGCCCTGGGTATGCCCTGAGTGTGCCCTGGGTGTTCTCTGAGTGTGCCCTGAGTGTGCCCTGGATGTGCCCTGAGCGTGCCCTGAGTGTGCCCCTGGCTGCCTGTCCCCGCTGAGCTGGTCCCTGTCTGACCCCAAAGGAAGGTCCCTGTGTCACCTGTGCCCCTGGCTGCCTGTCCCTGCTGAGCTGGTCCCAGTCCTGACCCCAAAGGAAGGTCCCTCCACATGAAGCCATTGCTCACACCCTTTGAGGGTGACCATCCAGCCCATTCCCTCCCCACTGTGTCCCATGTGCCAAGTGCCCATGTCTCCAGTGCAGGGACAGGGACACGGTGTGGGTCAGGCCCAGAGGCCGTGCACAGCTCCAGGAGATGACATCAGCTGCTCTTCCCTTGTACAGTAATGACTGCAGAGTCAGTGATGAACGTTTGGATCAGCCTCTGCCAGTCCAGCATGTTACAGACAGAACTGGGATGGCATTTTCCATGGGATTGCTGGAGACTTGTCAGGAACACAGAACACCAGACACCCCCCATGCTGCTCTGTGTGGGGACAGGGTGGGTGGCTCCCTGTGCTGCTCACAGGCACTGCCATGGGTCAGAGGGCATGGACAGAACCGACAGTGTCAATCTGCAGAGGGCAGGGATCTACCTGCATGATCCCCACTCACAGGAGCTGCCTGTGCTGCCTTCTGTTCCCGTGTTCTGGAAGCACACACAGAGTACCTGGTGTGCTAATCACGCAGGTCAAATCACTTCAGCTTCTTCTTTCCTCTACCAGGGTATTCTTGACAACCTTCCCAATTCCTCCTCCAGTGGATGGCTGGTTTTTCTTACCCTGCCAAATCCCAGAATCAGAGAATCCCAGGGTGGTTTGGATAGGAACTGCCCTTAAGTTCATCTTGTTTCGCCCTCTGCCACAGGCAGGGACACCTTCCACTAGACCAGGTCTAGACCCTTGTCCAGAGTCTCGTTGCAGGCTCTCCTGGAGCCCCTGCAGGCTCTGGATGGGGTGGATCATTCAGCCCCTGTCCCTGCCTGTGCCCTGCCCTCCCTGCTCTGCCCAGGGGGGTGTCAGTGCCAGCCCTGTGTGCTGCCCTTGGCTCCACATCTGCAGCTCCTCAAGGGCACCTGAGCACCCGGCAGAACCTGAGCACAGCCTGGGGAGCAAAGCCCCCAGAGCAACAGCAAACGTGAACACTGGGAACAGCCACAGAACATTCCTCCTGTGAGCCAGAGGAGACAAGGAGAAGGGGAATGAGGTGGGAGTGATTAAAACATGTGGTGGTTGCAGGGAGGTGTCAGAGGCCGTGAAGAGCAGCCATGAAATTCAGGCTCTGTTTGGCAGTGTCTGCACTTTTCTGGGGCAGCCTGCTGCTGCATTAAATTGTTCAGGCCAAGAAACCAATATGATTTTAGGGCAAAGCAGAGTTTATGCAGTTACTGACATAGATTTCTGAACAACAGCATTCCCATCTGTCAGGGACTGAGGGTGTTGCTGGCAAAAATCATCCTGAGTGAAACCAAAAGTGTGATGAAAGAAACCCAGCTGACCTTCCCAGGAGCACATCACACCCTCCCTGGGGCAGCTCCCCTTTGCTTCTTCCTGCCCTGGTTCACCTCCAAGCCTTCCCTCTCCCCTGGAACTATTCCTCAGGACACTTTCCAGTCTGCAGGGTGGGCAGTGGAGCCCAAGAGGAGAAAAAGCTGTAAAAGAGGGGAAATGGTGAGGTCAGCTTTGTGGCAGTGCTGCTGTGTGCAGGTGAGGGAGCTGTGGGTATCCTGGTTTGGTTTGTGTGGCTGTCCTGGTGTCAGGAAGGTCAGGCAGGAGCAGTGACAGGAGGACAGCACACCCACAGCCCTGGGTGCTCCCCTGGGAGCCATTCCCACCTCCCTGTATGAAGAGATGATTCCAATGTTCTTTTAACTTACCTGGAGGATCCTCCAGTGAAGGTATTTCTGGATGGATACACCTGCTCTGGACTGTCCCTGGGGGGATTTGAACTTCACACTCTCACAGATCCCTTCTATATATCCTTTACAACAAGTTGTATGGCATTTCCCATAAATATCCTACTTAATATTTTTGTCTAATACACACATCTGAAAATTCCATTTTCCTCTGGTTTCTCTACCTCCTAATTCCTAAACGACCCAAAAGACAAATTTTAAAAATAATCAGGTCAATGAATCACTCCTACCTCTTTAAAGTAAGAGTGACAAAGTTTCAGAGTCTCCAAGTGTCCTGGGGACTTGGAAGCCAAGTGATGTCTCTGTCCCTTTTTAAAAATTATTTTTCTGCTCTTACTTGATGGAAATAAACGTGGCCAGGGGACAGCTCAACTTAACACTCAACAAAAGTTTGGTTCCATTAGCATTTAGAGGAATATAGAGCATTTAGAGCATTTGGAATATCTGACATGCTGAGGAGGAAGAGTCTGGGGACTTCCACTCACTCCTCTGACAAGAACTCCCCGGGTGAATGCTGCTCTTGTCCTTCAGCACTGGGTTGTTTCAGGGAGTTGTGCAACAAAAGCAATCGATGGATTTTCCCATTCTTCTGCTCTGTGCAACGGAGCGCCAGTGCTGGCAGGGCTGGGGGGAGCCTGTGGAAGCACAGGGACACGGGGACACAGGGACA
>VZSR01000520.1:48947931-48983275 GCA_013398615.1 Brachypodius melanocephalos | reverse complement strand
AATCACCACTAAATGTCCTCCACAGCTGATTGTGGCTTGCCAGGAGCTGGATGAGCCTTGGAGCAGCCTGGGCTAGTGGAAGGTGTCCCTGCCCATGGCAGGGGTGGGATGGATGGGATTTAAGGTCCCTTCCAAACAAACCTTTGAGTGCAGTCGTTATCCCAGCACTGACAGGACTGTTAGGATAGTGCCTGTGGCAGGAATCACCTGGATACCTCCTGCACACCCTGGCTGCGGGAGGAGAGGAGCTCACAGGACATGCTGTGCTGGGCACAGAGGAGATGCAGCCACACAGGGAATGCTGGCTCTGGAATCCACACTTGGATCTGTTCCATGTCTCTGGCTGACAAGGCTGGACTGCTCTGGGTAAAGCCAGCAGAAATGGAAGGCTGTTCTCATTAATTTGGTCCCTTGATTAAGTTATGATCCTTGAGCACATCCTCTGGGGGAGGATGTAAAAGGGGTCTGGTTACTCCTGTCAACAGCAATCTTAGAGTCATGGAACCACTGAGGTTGGAAAACACCTCCAATAACAGTGACTGGGGGCTGCAAACCTCCCTGGGCACTTCCAAGGCCTGAGCACCCTTTCCATGGGGAAATTCCTGCTGCTGTCCACCCTGAGCCTCCCCTGGCCCAGCCTGAGGCCGTTCCCTCTCCTCCTGTCCCTGTTCCCTGCCAGCACAGCCCGACCCCCCCGGCTGTCCCCTCCTGGCAGGGACTTGTGCAGAGCCACAAGGTCCCCCCTGAGCCTCCTTTGCTCCAGGCTGAGCCCCTTCCCAGCTCCCTCAGGAATTCTTCAGCCCTTCCCAGCTCTGTTCTCTTCCCTGGACACAATCTCCCTGCACCTTTCCTTTTGGAATCACACACCTGCAGTGACCCAGTGACAAACCCTGTCCCTGTCCCTGCATGTCCTGGTGCTCTCCCTGCAGGTACTACGGGAGGAAGATGCTCTTCAGCATGATGGCTCACCCTGACTTGGATAAAACCCTGGAGAAGTTTGTGCCACCCAAGGATTTGCCTTACATTAAGGAAACTGTTGGCAGCTTACGAGAGAAGGTGTGTGGGAAGGGTCTTGTGTAACACCTGGGGCAGGTGGAGCTGTCCTGGGGGCTGCTGGGTGTACACAATTCCAACACTGCAGCCATGTTAATTCCCTGTGGTTCCCTCATTCCATCAATTCCTGCTGTCCCTTTGTGCAGGGTCTGGGGGAGATGCCCTTGGATACACCCTCAGCCAAAGGAAGGCGTTCCCAGACTGGAAATGTTGGACATTTGAGGTCGTCCTCTACTTGTAGAGATGCTCCCATCATCCTGGACAGGTAAGGAGCTCCAGTGCTTATCCTGTGAGGAAGCTGGCCAAGGAGGGAGCACAGGAACAGCCACACAGGGCTGGGAAAGTTAAACATCCCTGAGGAAAAGGAAAGTGTTCACCTGTTCTAGAGGAGCCCTTAAATAGAGTGACTGGTTATATTAAAATGGCTTTGTGCATTTCAAAGATAATTTATCTAGTGACCATCTCTGAAATATGCACAGTACACAAACCACCTGGAATTCACAGTTTGGAGTCACAGAATCATGGAATGATTTGGGTTGGAGGGAACCCTACAGCCCATCAGTGCCACCCCTGCCATGGCAGGGACACCTCCCACTGTCCCAGGCTGCTCCAAGCCCAATGTCCAACCCAGCCTTGGGCACTGCCAGGGATCCAGGGGCAGCCACAGCTGCTCTGGGAATCTGTGCCAGGGCCTGCCCACCCTCCCAGAAAGGATATAGTGAAGTGTCCTGGGGTGATCCATGGTTTGTGTTTCAGTGAACTGAAAAAGAAGCACCCCAAATTTAGAGCAAGCCAAAAACTGCATGCAAGAACACCGAGTTTAGAGGGCTGTGAGTGCAGTGTCTGTTCAGGACCAGATTTCTTTAACACACTGTCCACAGTTCAAAATAATAACTGATTCTACCTTTATTGATAAATTTTGATTGCTTATTCCATTCCCCATCCAAGCCTCATTATCAGGAATTAGGAGTGAGGTAATGACTGCCTGGAAATACCTGGACAGAGAGCTGATTCCACAGGTTTTATAATTCTTTCCATGATTCTCTAATGAGATCAGAGTGCCACAGGAAATTTGTTTCTAAGTATTCTAGGAAGAGCTGTTGGGTTTTCGTCTCAGCATGGAGGGTTGCTGAGGTGACACCTGGGGACAGTCTTTAAAGTACTCTGGGAATAAAGAATTAAGGTACAGAAAGTTTTGGGGGGGTTGTGTAAGGGAAGTTCCCAATTGTTCCTGGTCACAAAACCAGCTGCATTTGGAGCAGAGTGGATATAAGACTTTGGGAACAACAATTACTATTAGATGATTTATTTTTAATTCACCGTGTTTAAGGTGAAACTTTGTTTACTTCTGATACTTGCCCTTAGATGGGAAGAGAATGTGTGGAGTGAGCCCATGAGAGGGAACGGCCTCAGGCTGGGCCAGGGGAGGCTCAGGGTGGACAGCAGCAGGAATTTCCCCATGGAAAGGGTGCTCAGGCCTTGGAAGTGCCCAGGGAGGTTTGGAGTGCCCATCCCTGGAGGTGTCCAAGGAATTCTGGACGTGGTGTAGGTGACTTGGTTTAGTGGTTTGAGGGCCACATCCTGTTCCAGTTTGGCTCATGGAATAACGTTTCCCTTTCCCCCAGGGACAGCACGGAGGCCCATGAAGCCCCAAGGAGAGCAGCTCCTCGCAGTGCCCTGGAGAGTGAGGAATATGTCAGGGACATTGTGGGGTTACTGAACGCCAAAGATTTCCGGGAGCGCATCAGCGGCGTGCGGCAGCTGCTGCTGGACACGGAGAGCAGCCCAGCCCTGGTGCTTGCCAACATCGTCAAGGTAACCCAGGAAAAGGCTGACATTCAAAGGGGTTTAGAGCTGGGTCACAAAGGTTTCTGAGAAAAGTCTTGGCTCCTTCTTGGAATAAGGGTGATTGACAGAGCATTGAGGAGCAGGGGGGTCTGTGTGAGGCGCTAGGGGAAGGGGAGGGAACGGAAAGGAACAAGGAAAGGAACAAGGAAAGGAACAAGGCACAAGGCAAGGAAAGGAGCGGGGAGGGGAGGGGAGGGATTTTTCACTCAGGGCACTTTTGAACTACTGCCCTGAGAAGCTGTGTCTGTCCCATCTCTGGAAGTGTCCAAGGCCAGGTTGGATGAGGCTTGGAGCACCCTGGGATAGTGGAAAAGAGTCCCCAATGATGTCAGGGGGTGGAATGGATGGGCTTTAACATCCCTTCCCATCCAAACCTGTCTGTGATTCCATGATTTCTGGAATCCTGTGTGCTGCTTTTCATGCCACTCTTGGGTAAATATCAAAATATGGAATAGTTGTTAAAAAAGCAGAAAAGATTAATGAAGAAGTGTAAAAACTGTCTCTGAAGTAGGGTTACAGGGTTTTGTGTGGGAGATGGTGAGGAAAGAATTATGCTAAATTTATTGTGCTAAAGCTCAGGAAGAGGATCCTGTCCAATAGGAAAGGAGGTTCTGTAGGAGAAAGAAGTGTCCAGCAGCTGTAAATTAAAGATAGATACAATGAAAGGAAACCCAAGCTTGTCCTCCAGCAGTGCCATATCTTTGTGTGGAAGGATGGAATTCTGCTGTGGTATCGAAACTGTGGATGGGTTTGGAACCTTTCTGATATTCCCTGTGCTGAACAGAGCCATTTCTCCCTAAAAATACTGATCTTTAGGCTTGCAGGGAATCTGAGTCCCAGTGAGTCGCTGTGCCTGGAGTCCATTGCACTGCAGGGGCTCAGATCAGATTAATGCACAGGGTTAAATACCAAATGTTGCTTGACTTGCTCCAAAAATGATCCCAGGGATTTGTATATCCCAAAATGCCAGAGTGGTTTGGGTTGGAAGGGACCTTACAGAACATCCATTTCCAGCCCCTGGAGATAGCAGAGCCATCATTTCCCAAGGTGGACAATTAAAGAATAAAGCAGGTAATGAGCTTTGCCCACCAGGCATTGATTCCCAGTTCCTTGAATGCTGCTTGGATGCTTTTCCAGATCTTTGATGCTTTCAAGCCTCGCTTGCACGACTCCAACAGCAAAGTGAACCAGGTGGCTTTGGAGGCCATGCACAAGATGATTCCACTGCTCAAAGACCATTTATCACCTGTGATCAACATGTTAATTCCTGCCATAGTGGACAACAACCTCAACTCCAAAAATCCAGGGATTTATACAGCTGCCACAAACGTTATCCAGGCTCTATGTCAACATTTAGGTAAGCAATTTAGTCTCTCTTAATTTGAAACAGTTTTAATTGTGGTGATTAGATTGTAAATTGAAAGTGTTGCTCTTTCCAAGAGTTGCTACCCTGTGTAAAAATCATTGGGTTTATTCTCACTGCACAAATCACCTTGACATTGCTCAGTAGAGCTTTGGTTGTTTTTCCATAGCATTTTCTTATTTACCTTTTCCCATATTGGGTTTATTTCCAGATAATTTAATTTCCAATTAAAGAAATCGTTGTGTTTTGCTCTTTGCCTTTAGACACCTCCCTGCTCCTGCAGCCATTCTGCACAAAAGCCCAGTTCCTGAGTGGAAAAGCAAAGCAGGACCTGACAGAAAAGCTGGCTGGTAAAGTGCTGTTTTCCTTTGCTTGTTTGGTTGATTGGGTTCCCTTAATTAGAGACATTAATTGCAAGGTGGAGGTGGATCTGTACCTTCCCTTCTGTCTCAGGAGGTTGTGCAGCAGTTGTCACATTTCAGCTCTTTAATGGAAATTGAAGCTATTGCTGACAAAACAAAGGATTAGTATTAACATTAGTATTAGTATTATATAGTCAGATGGCAGTTTATAAATATTTATAAATATATTAAGGATTTAATTTAAATTTAAATATCTCATATATTTAAATACCTTAAGGATTAACATTTATAAATACCTTAAGTATATCATAATTTTAACATGGCATTGCATTCCCAGTGCTCATTCCCTCATGCTCTTGCCAGGAATCCAGACTGGTTTGGCTTGGAAGGGACCTTAAATCCCATTCAGTGCTACATCTTCCCCTGTCCCAGGCTGCTCCAGCCTGGCTTTGGCCACTGCCAGGGATCCAGGGGCAGCCACAGAAAATCTGGGAATTCCAGCCCAGCCCCTCCCCACCCTCCCAGCCAGGAATTCCTTGAGAAAAGCTGAATTTCCATGTTTTAAATGAACAAGGAATGTCTTTATGGGAAGTATGCTTGAACCAAACATTTCCTTGGCTGGCTTTCAGAGCAGTTCTGTGTGAAATGGAACTCAAGAACACAATGGCCAGGCTGTTCTTGAAATATCCGTAAAATTATGCTTTCTGAAGGTGTTAGACAGCCTTTAAACAGTACCTCTCTTGCTGTTTTTGGAGTGGTTTGTATTATGTATCAGAAGAGGCTGTTCTGGCAAAGAGAGAAACATTTGCTAATGAAACACTGAATTCATGCTTGAGGATCTTTTCCAACCAAAATGATTCTGTGGTTTAATTGTCCAGGTAGGGAAAATATTTCATCCTATAAACACATATATTTATTTTTAATACATATTTTATATATATGTGTGCAGGACCAGGAGTTAGACTTGTGATCCTTGTGGGTCCCTTCCAGCTCAGGATATTCCATCATTCTATAATTCTGTATTTATAGTATAAGGCTGCTTTTTTTCTTAAATATCTACTGCTTATTTCTGAGATAGAGAGGAAATTGGAAATACCAGACCTTACATTGTGAGCAATAAAGGTCCTTATGAGAATCTTAACTGAAAAAAAAACCCCAATCTAAAATCCCTTTTAGTTCTTGTAGTTTTTTTACCTTAATGGAAAAGTAAATTGAAAATGTAATTATCAGCAGCACTGGTGCTCCTGTGTAAACTCCTGGGAGAGGATAAAAGGAGTGGTTGTGGGAAAATCTGAGGGTTTTTATGGGAGCTGCTGATGTTTCAACAGCAAACTCTTGTGTACTGCAGCAGTTTAAGGAGATTATTTAAGTACTTTTAAACCTCTCTCAAAGGCGGGGATCACATCAAAATTGTAATTTAAATGAATATTTTATCCTGATCTGTGCTTGGTGCCTTGCAGAGCTGGTGCTGGAGCTGTACACCTCTCAAAACTGGGGATCCCATCTAAACTGTAATTTAAATTATGATTTTATCCTGGCCGCTGACTTGCTGCCTTGCAGAGCTGGTGCCGGAGCCGTACCGCTCTCAAATCTAGGGATCCCACCTAAACTGCAGTTGAAATGAATATTTTCTTGCAGAGCTGGTGCCAGAGCTGTACCCCTCTCAAAGATGGGGATCACATTGAAGTTTTAACTGAAATGAGTGTTTTCTCCTGGCAGAGCTGGTGCCGGAGCTGTACCCACGCAAGCCCTGTGCCGTGGAGCAGAAGGTGCTGCCCGTGCTGTGGCACCTGCTGGGCAGCTCAGCCCCCGGCGGCTCCGTGCCCGGCCCCCGCACGGCCACGGCCGGCTTAGCCCAGGCCCTGTGGGCACAGATGGGCCCCGGGCTGCTCGCCCACGCCGCGGCACAGCCCCCGCACATCAGCAAGAGCCTGGAGGAGCTGTTGGAGACGGGAACGTAGGATGGCCATCCCTGCAGGTGAAGCTCCAGCGCCGTCTGAGGCGGGCACACGGCCCGTGCTGCCGGGACACGGCCGGGAACAGCCCCTGTGCAGACCCACGGTGCCTGAGAGAGAGCCCACGGAGCTGGGCGGGGCTGGACTGCACCGGGAGAGACCCCAGAGCTGGGCTGGGAGAGCCTGGGGAGCTGAACCGGGCTGTGCTGGGTCAGCCTGCAGGACTGAACTGGGCCAGCTGTGCCGGGCAGTGTGGGGCTGGCTCCCCTCACTGTCACCAGCATGGCCATGGAAGAGCTGCTCCAGCCCTCTGTGCTTCCCTTCAGAGGCTCCAGGACCTGTCCCTGGCTTGCTCATGAAGAACCACACGGTCATATCAGCACTGCACTTTACATGGAGAAATGGAAGAGAATCCTGGACACAGTGATGCAGTGCTATTTGTGAAAAACATGTATTTTTGTACCCCCACAGGCAGTGGTGCAGTATTTGTCGTCTCAGGTTTGGGCAGTGGAGATAATGAACCCTGACCCTTCTTCCCCACAGCTGCGGGCTCTGGACACATTGAACATGGGACACAATGGGATATATAAATAAAGGGATTTATTTCTGTAAAGAGATGTATTTCTACAAAGGGGTGGGGAGGAGTGGCTCAAGAGCTGCTCTGCTCAAAGGAACCTGGTGACAGCAGCTGAACATGAGCCCAGGTGGGCCAGAGGCGAGAGACACCTGACCTGGACCAGGAATAGTGAGGCAGCAGGAGCAGGGCAGTGACTGTCCCCCTGTGCTGGCCCTGCTGGGGCACCTCCGATCCTGGGATAGCAGCTCTGGACTTCTCACTTTAAAAGGGACCTGGAGGGGCTGGAGCATGTCCAGGGAAGGGACTGAGCCTGGAGCAAAGGAGGCTCAGGGGGGACCTTGTGGCTCTGCACAGGTCCCTGCCAGGAGGGGACAGCCGGGGGGGTCGGGCTGTGCTGGCAGGGAACAGGGACAGGAGGAGAGGGAACGGCCTCAGGCTGGGCCAGGGGAGGCTCAGGGTGGACAGCAGCAGGAATTTCCCCATGGAAAGGGTGCTCAGGCCTTGGAAGTGCCCGAGGAGGTTTGGAGTGCCCATCCCTGGAGGTGTCCAAGGAATTCCTGGGCGCGGTGCGGGTGACTTGGTTTAGTGGTTTAAAGTTTCAGTGCTGGGTGGACAGTGGGACCAGGTGATCTTGGAAGTGTCTCTCACCCCCAATGATTCTCGGATGTTTCCACACGGGACTGTATTTATCTCATTCCCTTTACCGGCCTGTATCTATTCCCGTCCGGGGCTGTATTTATTTAATTCCCGTTCCGAGCTCTGTCACACAGCCCTGCCCCTCAGGACACGGCGCCATTTGGCGGGAAGGGGCGGGCGCTGGGGGCGGTCGGTGCGCACGCGCAGGGGCCGGCGGGCACGCGGGCGGTGCGCGCGCGCGGGGCGCTGCGCGCGTGCGCGGTGCGTGAGGCCCGGGCGAGGCGGCGGCGGCTGTGGCGGCCCCGGCTGTGGCGGCCCCGGCAGGTACCGGCCAGGGGCGAGGGGTCTGCGGCGGCACGGGGCCAAGGGGAGGAGAGCGGGGAGCTCCGACAGCGGCCGGCAGCAGCCGGGCTGAGGGATAGCTGGGGCGGGAGGCCGAGGCGGGCGGGAGCTGGGCCGGGCCGCGCGCCGGGCGCTCCGAGCGGCCGCGGTCGGCCCCGTCGTCTCGCGCGGCCGCTGCCGGGCCTCGGGTCTGCCCGAGAGGTGAGCTCTGCCGTGAGGGTGTATCCCGGTATCCCTCTTGTATCCTTGTATTCCCGTTTTCTGCGTTGAACGGCCTCTGGGCGAGTAACGGGCCCGCGCGGAGCCGCTCCGCGCCTCGCGGTTTGTGACGTTATTGCTCAGACCGGGCCCCAGAGAGGCCCTGAGCGAGAGGGAACGGCCTCAGGCTGCCCCAGGGGAGGCTCAGGGTGGACAGCAGCAGGAATTTCCCCATGGACAGGGTGCTCAGGCCTTGGCAGGGGCTGCCAAGGGAGGTTTGGAGTGCCCATCCCTGGAACTGTCTAAGGAATTCCTGGACGTGGCATTCAGAGCTCTGGGCTGGCAGCGAGGTGGGGATCGGGCACAGCTGGGACTCGATGGCCTTGAAGGGCTTTTCCAGTAAATGATTCCGTGATTCAAACCGGTACAGCCGCGCTGGGCCCGGGCAGCGCCGGCCCTGCCCCAGGTGGTTCCAGCAGCGCCTTATCAGGGTGTGAATGGAGCGTTTTGGGCAGAGCTCAGATAAGGCTCCACATTCCTGCCCCTCTGCAGTTTCCCGGTTTGTTTTCCATTGGTACGTTCACGTTTATAAGCGGCAGTTTTGTGTACAGCAGTCTTTTGCTGGTAACAGGTTGAGTAATACATGTCGGCATCAATTATTTAATACCAGTGTGTGTGTGTAGGTAGCTGCCTGATACTCTGATTCAGTTGTTTAGCCTGTGTGATGTCAAACCCTTTGGAATCAAAGTGAAACCCGCCAAAATTAAGGTGAAAACCCAGGAATTAAGTTTCCCTGGTGTGTCCCAGTCCTGTGCCCGTTCCTGGACTTTTGTGCCCTGGGCATGGTCTGTTGCATTGGCTGGTTTAAACCATGGATTGCTGTCAGATTTTGGGATATGCCAGGGACCAGACTGGAAAGTGTTTGGCTGGAAGAGCTGTCAGACAGACTTGGTTTCAGTTTGAAGCCTCGTGTGCAGCTCTCAGACCTTGTGTGATCCATATGGCTTCTCCCTCGTTCTTTTTTCCCTCCTGATCTGAAGACAGCTGGTTTTGGAGAGTTGTTGTTTTAAGTTGGAATATGTCTTCTGAATCAGCTAGAGGGAGAAAACATCTGCTAAACATCAGAATAAGTTTAAGTTGTGAATTACTGCATTTCTAATGATCGTAGAATCCATGGAATCATTAAGGCTGATCATTAAGTCCAACCATTCTCCTGTGCAGCCAAGGCCACCACTGGCCCATGTGCCACATCCACAGGACTTTAAGTCCCTCCAGGGATAGGTACTCCAGCGCTGCCCTGGGCAGCTGTGCCAGGGCTGGACAGCCTTTTCCATGTAGAAAATTCCCTGATATCCAACATGAACCCCTCCTGGTGCAACTTGGAGCCATTTCCTCTCATCCCATCACTGTTACATCAAATTCCAGAGCTGTAAATAGCCTTTAAACTATGTTTTCTTGTGCTGGGGCTGCAGTTTGTGTCACTCTCTCCTCTCATCCCTCGATTTTAGAATCTGTTCGAGGTACCCTCTGAAGTGCAGCAGCCTTTGAGTGATTCAGATCTCTGCCTGTTGCACTGTAAAGGCACAGTGATACTCTCTGATATTTAATGTATAACTTAATGTTACAAATGATGTTTTCTCTCAAAATCAGAGGGTCTCAGAATGGTTTGGGTTGGAAGACACTTCAAAGCCCATCCAGTTCCACCCCCTGCCATGACCAGGGACACCTTTCACTGCCCCAGGTTGCTCCAAGCCCGTGGCTGCCTAATGATGGAGAACAGAAATACTTTAAAAAACAGCTATTAGCAAACTTGCAGGGTAGACCACATGGACTCTTGAACATTGTGCCAAAGTTCCTTGGCTTGATGAGCTCCTGGGAAAACATGAACTGTTATCCTGGGAGTTGAGGCTGCTGAAGATAAGGGAGAGAGATTTTTCCTTTCTGACAGGAACTTCACCCCAGTATTTAGTGGTGTCTTACCCATATCTTTGTTGAAGTGAAAGCAATGCTCTGGGTTTTGTCTCTTCAGGTTTTCAGTGTGAGAGAACTCTGGTGAGTTCTGGGGTGGGGACTTCTGCTTTCATTTTTAAACCCCAAATGCATTTGCCACCTGCTCCGAGGAGAACGGGAGGAACCAGGAGTGGAGTGCAGCATGTGAGGATGACACTGTCCTTCATCCCAGCTGAACTCAGAGCTGGGAGCTGTTGTGTCCTGCGAGGTGGTGTTCCCTGGGATCCCTGAGCCATCAGGGGCACGAAGAAGGCTCAGCTCAGTGCCCTGGCTCTGGGAGGGAAGGCCGGGATCAGCCGAGGCTGGGTGGCACCCAGCCAGGTCAGGCTGGCCTGGCACTGGCACAGCAGGGCAGGGCCAGGCAGTGGCTCTTGGCAGGGACATCAGAGGGAGAGTGGGAGGAAGCAGGAGTCTGTCCCGAGGGGCAGGAGGAAGCACCCAGCCCTGGGTGTGCGTGGGAGTGAGGAGCTCCAGGTCAGGGGCAGCCAGAGCGTTTCTGTGCCCCTCTGATGCTGCTGGCTGTGTTTGGACATTCTTAATGGGGACTGAGTTGGTGCTGACAGTAATTCTTGCCTTTGCTTTAGCCTGGTGTTGAGGGTGCCTTTCAACATCTGTTTATTTCACAAAGAATTTATTGACTTGTACTAAGTAGGAAATGAATTTAGGGACATGAGTCCATAGTGGCCTTGGCACTGCTGGAGTAACTTGGACCTGATAGTCTCAGACAGCTTTTCCAGCCTGAATGTTTCTGTGGAGTTTGAAAACATAATTCTTTATTTAGAATAAACTTACACTGAACTCCTACAGGAAAACCTACTCTGTGTGGCTGGGAGCGGTCCTGCTTAAATGCTTAGATTAGAGTTTGATCAGAAGGCTTAATTGAACTGGAATTGAATCTGAATCAAGCTGCAGAATTGCTGCACAGCTTTTGGGTGTTACACTTTTATACCTGGGTAGCTCCATGTGATGGTTTTGTAGAAACCCACAATGATTGGTGTGTGCAGATGTGAAAACCTATGGCTGCTGTTAATAGTTTTTGTTGTGGAACAAGGCTGATGAGCGAGGCAGGTGTAATGAGGGCAGTGGTGAAATACTGGAGCACCTGGGAGGCTCTGAGGTGCCGCCTCACACGCAGGCTGTGCCCCAGGAGCACTGAGCGCCTCTGTCCCCGCAGGATCCATTCGCACAGCGGAGCCATGGAGAACGCGGAGAGCACGGAGGAGGAGCAGCCCACTGTGGGCACTGAGAGCGCCGAGCCCGGCGCCCAGAGCGCGCCCGAGGAGCAGCACATGGACTTCAGCACCGAGATCATGAGTGTCACCGAGATGGAGCAGTCCCCAGACAGCTCCCCCGACATCAACGAGGACAACACACAGGAGAGCGAGATTCCAAACATTGAGAGCTTGCAGACCACAGATATCGAGGCTGACTTCCCTCCGGATTTTGACAAGTTTTGGAAAGTGGTAGAGGACAATCCGCAGGATTTCACAGGATGGGTTTATCTACTGCAGTACGTAGAGCAGGAGGTTAGTACCTGCCCCTTTCTCCTCAGTCTCCCTGAAATAAATCGACAAAAATAACCAAAGTCATGAAATTCCAGTGGCAAATGTAGAATGGACATCAGGCTGTCACAGATGCTGATTTAAGGCAGCTGTCCTTGCCACTGTTATCATTTAATCATAAAATGCCAGGATGGTTTGGGTTGGAAGTGACCTTAAAAAGCTCATCCAGTTCCACCCCCTGCCATGTGCAGGGACAACCTTCCAGTAGCCCGGGTTGTAAATGTCAAAATAACACCAGGCATTTCTAACACAGTGTTAATAATTGTATTTAGAATAACCTGAAGTTGTTGCTAAAGGAAGCCCTGACTGTGCTTGCTCTGTTTCCCACAGAACCACTTGCCAGCAGCCAGGAAAGCTTTTGACAGGTTTTTCTCACACTACCCCTACTGCTATGGGTACTGGAAGAAGTACGCAGACCTGGAGAAGCGCCACGACAACGTCAAGCAGTCAGACGAGGTACGTAGGGCCCAGGGCCAGCGCTGCCACCAGTCCCAAAGCCAACAATGACTGTCCCACTGTGAGTCATTGGGCTGCCAGTGCCTGCCCTGCACGGCCAGGGCTCGAGGGACGTGTTTGCACGTGTCACAGCTGTGGCATTTGGAGCTAATGTTCTCTCTCTTTGTTGGCAGGTGCGTTAAACCTCTACAGTTTGTCAAGCTTTGCAGTGCAAGCCTCTGTATTACACTGCAGCTTAACAAGTAGGGCAGGGCTTTTCTGTCACTTCCATTTATTACTCATTTTCAAAACAATATAGTTGGTTTGCTGGTCACAATTGCTCCATCTTATTGCATTTTTGGTCAGACGCTGTCAATGATGCTCTAATGGGTCTGTGCCCTATGGTCTGTACCCCAAAGCCTGCCCACACAACCTGGTCAGAATGCAGGGACCGCTGCGCTTTGAAGATCAAGACTCTGCACGTGGAGATCAGAACATTGCCATGTTCTATCCAACCTCCACCCGAATGGTAATGGTAGATTATTTAAACAAAATTCCAGTAATTAGTATTTCTAAGGTTCACCGGATAACACAGTGTTGCCTCTCTCTTAGGACCCCATTAAGGATTTGAAGTACAGTTCATGTTCTCTTCATAGGTCTATCGCCGAGGGCTTCAGGCAATTCCTCTTAGTGTTGATCTTTGGATACATTATATAAACTTCCTAAAAGAGACCTTGGACCCTGCTGATCCAGAAACTAACAGTACCATCCGGGGGTGAGTTGGGAGCAGCCTGGTATCCGTACACGCCACTGGGATCAGGTTATTGTGTTTTTAAGACAAGGAGCAAATTCATAAAAGCCTGGTGTCTCTTCAAGGATTTTTAAATTAAGACATGATGGAGCCAAATTCCATAAGAAAGGGGAGACAGTACAGTGTGGTACAAGGAACAAAAGTTGTGGCTTGAGAGCTTCAGACTGAATGTTAAGAAATGCATAGTGCAGCATTTGGAATCTTGGAATTTAATTCCTTGAGGTTTTCACGATATGACTAAGATGTGTCTGCTCTGTGTGGCTGGCAGTGGACCTGGTTAAAGGCTTGGACTAGAGTTTGATCAGAAGGCTAATTGAATTGGAATTGAATCTGAATCAAGCTGCGGAATTGCTGCACAGCATTTGGGTGTTACACTGCTGCACTGATGAGTTTGGAGTCTGTGCAAGACAAAAGTGGTAAAGGCTGTATGTTTTCCCAATATCTTGTGTTCGCGCCAATGGCTTTTGCTGTTGCCTTTATTTGTTCTGTTGTGGAAGTGCTGGGGGAAAAAATGAGTGTCAGCCTTCAGAATCCCTAGACACCTTGCTGCAGATATCTGGAAAACATTTTGAAGAGCGTAAATAATTACTATAAGTCTGATTTCAAGTAAATGAGGACGCTCATAACCTTTAATAGCAGCCAGGACTTTGCTTCCTTGTTCTGTCCTGCCATGCAGAAACCAGTGTAAAACAATTTCCTTTTCCAGAGCCTATGAACACGCAGTGCTGGCTGCTGGGACAGATTTCCGTTCTGACAGACTCTGGGAAATGTATATAAACTGGGAAAATGACCAGGGAAACCTAAGGGAAGTGACATCCATCTATGACCGCATCCTGGGAATCCCAACACAGCTCTACAGCCATCACTTCCAGAGGTAAAGGGAAAACAGGGAGGGATTAGTGCCGTGTGAGGGGTAGAAACACTCAGCACAAAACTTGGAATAGTTTTATGTAGTTGTTTACTTACATACTCTTGCAGTTGGACTGAGTGTTTTAAAGTACTGATGCACATTTGAGGAGTTGGTTTTAGGTCAATTCAGACCTTTGTTGTGGAATAAAGATAGGCCTTGGAATTGTGGGGAAGAGGAGAGGATGTCTTTGAGAAATCAGAATGAGTAATTTTGGACTTTTAATACTCGTGCAATGCCATGTATGGTGAAGCACCAGTTTAACTGACTAGAGAAGAATCCTGGTTCAGTTTTAGGTGGTGGAATTTTGCATTAGTCGGGAGCCTTGAGCAGCAACCCCAGTTAAATTGCACACAGTCTTCCCCATAACTTCCACAGATCTCTTGGTGTGGGAAATACTTGATTTCCTGTATAACTGATTTTGTCCTTTGCCATCCCTTGTCCATGGCAAGGATTCAGTCAGCCTGCCGTGCTGCCCTTTGACATGTGGCTCTTGCGAGGGGGATGGTGCTGGCAGTTTTGGGTGTGGGCTGGCAGCACTCAGTGTCACTCAGGAGCGACAAACCAAAGCAGATCCCCCTGAGATTTACAGCTGTGCCCTGTTGGGCAGCAGTGCAGCATGAAACACCCCCTCTGCAGTGCCTCTTTGTGGCTGTTGTCAGGTTTAAAGAGCACATCCAGAACAACCTGCCCCGAGACTTCCTGACCACAGAGCAGTTTGTGCAGCTGCGCCGGGAGCTGGCGGCTGCCAGCGGCCACAGCGGCGAGGACGGGGACGAGCTGCCCTGCGGCACCGAGGACATCACCGACCCTGCCAAGGTACCTGCAGGGTGGGCACAAAGGACCACCCCTGGCCTTCCTTGGGGGGTGGGGCAGGGCTTCCACTGCAGCCAGCTCAGTCTGTTGGGGCTGGGCTGTGCCCAGAGCTCCTGCACATCCGTGCCCTGCAGCACTGAGGACCTCAATGACCCCACCAAGGCACCTGCACAGGGTGGTCATGGGCATCTCTGCCCTTCCCTGGGGCAGGGCTTCCACTGCAGCTACTTCAGCTGTGCCCAGAGAGCTGCTGCACATCAGTGCCCTGCAGTACTAAAGGCATCACTGACCCCACCAAAGTACCTGCATGGGGTGGGCACTGGCACCCTGTCCTACCCTGGGGCTGGGGTTCCACTGCAGCCACCTGAGCTGTGTCCAGAGAGCTCCTGCACATCCACTGCTCTGTGGCTTATGTAGTAACAGGACAGCCCCTTACAGTGCTGGCAGAGGTATTAAAGAAATGAGTTTAAAAATGAAAGAGGCAACGTACAAAACCTTAGGAATAAGCAGTAATTATTCCAGGTCAGCAGATTGGGATCTGTGCTCTAAGAAAGCTCCTCATCAGCAGTGGCCTGGGCAGGTTCAGGCTGTTACAGGCCTGGTAAAGCCTGGAGCTGTCCAAAGGAATTGCTGATGATGAAAACACAGACACGCTGAAACTAGGGCTGACTTGGATCCAAATCCATCCTTAATCTCCAATCAGCTTTAGCATAGGATAAAAACCAGCTCAGCTGTGTGTACTAAGGGCAAGGCTCCATCAGCGTCCCAGCCCTTCCCTGGCTGCTCAGGGAGAATCCCTGCATGTCACTGGCACAGGGAGGGCAGTTACAAAGGTGATACCATGTCTGCCTGTGTTACATTTTCTAACATTCTGTTCTAGCTGATCACTGAGATAGAGAACATGAGGCACAGAATCATTGAGATCCACCAGGAGATATTTAACCACAACGAGCATGAAGTCAGTAAGAGGTGGACGTTTGAGGAAGCGGTAAGTGGGGTTTGTGTGAGGCAACACGAGCAGGTGGTTTGGGAACAGGACTAGGAGCTGGGAATTCTGTGAAACAGCCTTAACTTAAACTTGAACAGAGACTCCAGATTGGAACAGTTTCACTTTTCTGCTGTTTTTCTTGTGAAGAGGCACCTGATGATGTAAAGATCTCAGAGCAGTGTTTGGAGAGAGGCAAGGTGCTGTAATGTTTGCTAAGCCAGTGGGTCCTGAGAGTTAGTGCAGCTCATGCCCTGGGGTGATGCAAAGGCGTGAGGGGATTCCCTTTGGAAGGTAAGCCTGTGCTCAGAGGAGAATGAAATTCCTGGGGTTTTGTATTTTAACATTACACACTTAATCAGGTAGCTTTTGTTTTGGACCTCCTATGTATAATGTATTAAAAGTAACTAATTAAACTAATAATTTGATCCCTGCAAATACATGGCTTTCACTGTAGAGTTAAGTTGGATTCCGTTTGAAAAAAAAAAAAAGGGAGGTTTTCATTCCCAGTGTTTATATTTTTCTTCCTGGCAAACATGGGTCTTGTTTTAAATTTACTTTTTACTCTAAAGAGTCCATTGTGTTACCCAGATTTTCAGAGACTCTTTAGTGGGTTGGGTGCTGTCAGAACTGGTGGGTGGTTTTCTGTCCTGAGCCAGCCCAGGAGCTCAGCAGCAGAGTGGGGAGCCCTTGTCAGTGAGCTCTGTACCAGTGACAGGAGGGAGCAGAGCAGGCAGAGTGTCCCAGATTCATCCTTGGGAAGCCTGAAGCTGCACATCCGTGGGACTTGGGAGAGCACTGGGACTGTGGGCATTGGGCAGGAAGGGTGTGGGAAACTGAGAGTCCCCTTCTGGCCACAATGTGCTCTTGTTACCACCAATGTCTGCTCTGGAGCACCAGGGGGCTGTGAGGAGCTGGCCATGCAAAGTTCAGAGTGTCTGTAAAGGACAGCAGTGAGGAGGGTGGGCACAGATGCCACTCAGGGGCTGGGCATTGCTCAGAGCTGTTTTCAGCAGCAATGGGCCTGTGAGCTGGGCAAAATGGCCACAAAATTTTGGGCTCTACACCAGAGATCAGTGAGGAGCATCAAGGCGGGGGATTGGCTTTAAATTTCAGGTGGCTTTGAAGAATTGGATTCTCCTTAATTACTGTAAGTTCTTCATCCATTTGTGTGGGTTTGGATCTGAGAGGAGATTGCAGCACAGGAGAGACACAATCAAGTGCAATCAAAGATGGAGAGGGGAAAGCAAAGGATCGCTGGCAGGATGCCAGACAAAGGAATTTCAATTTAAACAGAGCAGTGTTTAATTTTCTGTGCTGAACTCTGTCCCACCCAGCCCTTCTTGCAGCCATCAATAACAACACGATGGTGCTGAATTCCTGGTCTTGCTCTACCAGATTGATGTAAATATTTGAGTTCAGCCCAGTTCAGTCTTTCCTTGTTGTGATTCTGAACCAAATTCTGAGTTGAATTTGTGGGCTGGGTGTCCCACCGTGAGCCCTCCTCTCGTGTGGATGGATGTGGGCAATGTCCAGTGTGTCCATAATGTCACTGACACTGGGCTGCCTTGGGTGCTCCCCCAGCATCTCTAAACACTTGCACTCCTAAAGCTCTCCGAGAAAGGAGGTTTCTAGCCTGGAATGTCACTGCAGTAAATCCCTTGATCCATAACCCTGGATTGAGTAGATGAGGAGGTGACACCGGAGCCCTGCTCACTGAAATGGCAGGAATTGATTGTTGCTTGTGTGGCTGTTGGTTGTTTGCCCCCCTTGGTGGTGTGTTTGTAATCACCGGTTGCATCCTGTGACTCTTGCAGATCAAGAGGCCTTACTTTCATGTAAAACCTCTGGAGAAAATACAGCTGAAAAACTGGAAAGAGTACTTAGAGTTTGAGATAGAGAATGGCACTCACGAGCGAGTTGTGGTCCTCTTTGAGAGATGTGTCATTTCATGTGCCCTCTATGAGGACTTCTGGATCAAGGTAAGGGAGGCACTCCCGGCTCTGCTGGTGCACACCTTGACCTGGTGACTAACCCTTGTACCCTGTGGAACGTTGTTCATCTATAACTATATCTGTTGCATTAGGAGATGGTCTGCTTGCAACCAGATTTGACTGCTGCATTTGCCAACTGCGTTGCCTCTCTACGTCCTTCCTTACAGAAACTAGTCTAGTTCCATAAAGGTGCTGAATGGGTTTAAACAAAAGAATTTTATCGTTCTGGCATGTTCTTGGAGACAAATACAAGCTTTAACCTGGCTGGTCTCTGCTCTGTTTCCAACCCTAGTATGCCAAATACATGGAGAACCACAGCATCGAGGGCGTGAGGCACGTGTACAGCAGGGCCTGCACCATCCACCTGCCCAAGAAGCCCATGGTGCACATGCTGTGGGCAGCCTTCGAGGAGCAGCAGGGTAAGGACAGCCCTGCCTCTCTTGGGGGACTGCTGGGGGAGCTCTGGGATCTGCCCTATCCTAAAGCATCTCCCTGCTGTTGCAGGCAACATTGATGAAGCCAGAAGGATCCTGAAGACGTTTGAGGAATGCATCCTGGGGCTGGCCATGATCCGCCTGCGCAGGGTGAGCCTGGAGCGCCGGCACGGCAACATGGAGGAGGCAGAGCAGCTGCTGGAAGATGCTGTCAGGAATGCCAAGTCCATCAGTGAAGCCTCCTTCTATGCCATCAAACTCGCCAGGCACCTCTTCAAAGTGCAGAAAAACCTGCCAAAGGCAAGAAAAGTGCTGTCAGAAGCCATAGAACTGGACAAAGTATGTGTTCCCTCTCGGCTGTCTTACCCAAAAACTCAAACCACCCTGGTGTCTTTCTCTCTTTCTGAAACATTTCGTAAAACGTGGCAACAGTGATGACAGGAGTTGTAACTGGATGTAATGTCCCATTACTGCATGGAGACAACAGTCCCTCTAAACTGATGTTGCCAAGGCTTGGGAATCTGGAAGTTTGCACCTCTTTCCCATCAGAAGCACAATGTGCTTTGTAGCTTTATTTTAATTTTTAGAATCTTAGATGTTCTTGATGTGTTCAGTGTTATTGATGTGGGCAGTACTTGCTGGTTTGGTGTCAGCACAGGAATATCTGGCACTCAGATGCTGCCAGCAAAGTGCAGCACCTGGGTTTGTGGTGTTGGTCACTTCTGGTCTGTTTGTGCAACAAAGCAGCCCAGGGAGGGAGGAAAATCCCTTTATTGCCTGTTGTGTATGTGTTTATGGGGTGAATTGTGTGTAACAGTCAAAGTTTAATACCTGCTGTGAGGGTCAGGTGTGCACCTCCTAATGCCTGTTCTGCACAGGAAAACACCAAACTGTACCTGAACCTGCTGGAGATGGAGTACAGTGGTGACCTCAAGCAGAACGAGGAGAACATCCTGAGCTGCTTTGACAAGGCTGTTCATGGGGCCTTGTCCATCAAAATGAGGATCACATTCTCACAGAGAAAAGTGGAATTCCTGGAAGATTTTGGGTCTGATGTGAACAAGTAAGATCCTGGGGGCAGTGGCCAGACTGGGGAGAGTGCTGGGGAAAGGGTGGGGTCAGTGGCTTCTGTAAAATTGTTTCCTTTGTGCCATCAGCTCTTTGTGAGGAGCAGCTGCTTTTCTAAACCAACCTCCTGGTGTTAAACAGGAATAGATTTATAAACAGGAATAGATTTGTAAACAGGAATCTCTTTTCAGATAATTGGCCCTTAACACCTCACCGAGCAGAGCTTTGCTGCCTGCCAGGGTTTCCTGGGGTTGGTTTCCCCTTGTTAAGCCCTGTGAAGGGAGGTGTCCCCAAGGGAATGGGACATTGGTGTCCTTGGAGGCTCTGTTCCCTGGGAGCTGCTGCTTGTTTCCAAAACTGCACTGCTTGGATTTTTCAGTGTTCAGCACTGTTAACAACCCTGCATTTATGTGGGAGGATACACCAGAAATGCGAGTTGTAAATTCAGTGCTACAATACTTTTTGACTCTTAATTGTCTATTGTTTTTATTTACATTTTGCAGCTAAATAACCCAGAGGGATTAATGACAAATCAGTTTTTCTGCTTTGTATGTTTATAACAATAGCTGTCCTTAAATTCTGCTGCCTCTGCATGGCAGCTGGTCAGTGCAAGTTTGGGATCTGAGACAGATCAAACACAAGGAATTTTGCAGTTCCCAAATAATCCCAGAGCACAGAGTGAGGAACTCTTTTCACCCAGAGCACACTGTCAGAAGCTGTAGGTTTTGTGAGATGCTGCAGATGAGGGGATATTTCAATATTTGTGGGAATTTTAGCCAGGGCTCTCCTGTGCTGCATTAATCACATTTGTTCTACCCTGGTGGATGGGCAAAGGCTGTAGGTGCTGCTTTGGGATTGGAATAATTTCCAGTGTTTAAATATTGATTCCCACATCTCCATGCTGCTGTGGGAGCTCAGCAGCAGGCTCTGAAGGAGCAGCTGAATCACAAATCACTTCTAGAAAACTTCTTTGTAAAGGAGCTCGATAAAAACCGCATCAAGTTTTAGTTCAGCAGGTTGGGAACTGGAGCTGTTGTGAATGGAACCGAGTTGGCTTTCCCCTGCTGGTACTGGGTCACTCATTAAAATTTATTACCCCGCAATTTGCTGCATTGTTACAGTTTGCAGTAGGCATTGCTCAGGTGTTTCAGGTGTTGGCAAGGCTTGACTGGCTGTGCTCTCCCCAGGCTCCTGGATGCCTACGACGAGCACCAGGCGCTGCTGAAGGAGCAGGAGACGCTGAAGCGGCGGGCAGAGAACGGGTACGGCCTGGGGACAGCTCTGGGGGAGGGACAGGGACAGCTCTGGGGGGTTCTTCAGTCTGTCACTGTAGGTATTTGTCAGCTTTGAAACAACTGATGTCAGAATAGAATCACTTTATTTTAGTCCTTTCAAGTGTGTGCTAAATAGAGCTGTGCTGCCTTAAATATTGACAGAATTGTTTGCCTTGGAAGGGACCTTAAAGCCCTAAAAGCTGCCATGGATAGGGACACCTTCCATAGGCTGCTCAGAGCTCCATCCATCCTGGCCTTGGACGCTTCCAGGGATGGACACATTTTTGGAAAACGAGTTGTTGGGTTGTTGAGTTGAGCCAAACAGTACTCAGTAGATATAAAATAACTCATTCTGTAAGCAGGAATGAGCCTTTGCTCTCTCATTCTGGGCAGCAGCTTTAAACCCAGCCTGTTGAGAAGCACAACACAAGCTGTCCTTCCCTGACCCCAGTCCCCTCACCCAGCTGAGCCCAGTTTAGGCTGGCCCAGCATTCCCAAGTGCCAGAACAAGGCAGTGTTCCCTTGCAGCTCGGAGGAGCCGGATGAGAAGAAGCTGCTGACGGAGGAGGCGGGGCTGGCGTCGGCACAGCTCATGGACGGGGACATGCAGGTCAACCAGGCCGCCTACAACTACAATGCCTGGTACCAGGTATGGAGCTGCAAACTCCCACTGCTGGCAAACAAAACCCAGCTCCTGTGGGTCGGTGATCCCTGCTGGGTGTGCTCCACAAGTGTTGTGTTGCTGTGTGGACCAGGGAGCAGTTTGGTGGCTGTGCTGTCACACAGGGAGGGGCAGCAGGGCTGTGCTGTGTGGACCTCTTGGGGTGCCCCTTTTCCTGTGTGCCTGGGTAGCGAATGTCTCCAGGCAGTAATTCCTGTAGTGCCCTGGAATGGGTTCTGCTGATAGACCAGCAAAACCAGCTTGTCCTCTGGGGCTCTTCCTCCAGGGCATTTTAGCTTGCAATAGAATTGCTGAGGCCACCACTGACCCATGTCCCTACTGCCACATCCACGTGATTTTTAAATCCATGGAAATTTTGAAGTGATTTTATGAAAAGTGTTGTTTAGACTGTGCAGAGCCCCCAGAGCTGGGAGAGCTGTGGTACAGCTGGGGCACAGCCCCTGGGTAGCCCTGCTTTGGGATTGCCTGCAGCCAGGTCAGGAATGCTTTCCAAAGTCAGGCACTGGGAGGAGTCTCATCCAGCACTGCAGGAATAGCAGCCTTGAAGCTGGGCCACGGGGATTCAGGCTGGAGATCAGGGAAAGTTTCTCCCCCAGAAGGTGGAATAAGCGCTGGAAAAGCTCCCCAGGGAATGGGCATGGCCCCAAGGCTGCCAGAGCTCCAGGAGCCTTTGGCCAGCGCTGCCAGGGATGCCCAGGGTGGGATTGTTGGGGGCTTTGGGCAGGGACAGGGGCTGGGATGATCCCTGTGGGTCCCTCCAGCTCAGGATGTTTTGATTCTGTGCCTTTGTGATGAGGATCTGTCCTGTGGCAGTGCGGTACCTCCAGCCCTGCCTGCCTTCCCAGGCTGCTCCAGAGGCAAGGGCACCGTTCCTGCACCCAGGGGTGGGCACAGGGGGCTGGGGGAGCTGTGTGGGCTGTGCTGCCCCAGGGGCTCCCTGTGCAGCAGGGACATGGTGGCTGATGCTGCTGCTGTGTTTGGTTCCAGTACAACTACCAGAACGCCTGGAATTACGGACAGTATTACCACACAACCTGATCCCCGCAGGGAGTGGAGTTCACTGTGCTGCAGTTTCAACAAAGATGGAATTAAAAAAAAAAAAATCTATTTTTCTAATTTTGGGCTGTGAAGGAACTGTTGTGCCACCTGCTTTTGGTCCTCTGCATGTGAACCGAGCTGCTGCTCACAAGGATATGTGTGAAGCAAGATTCGTGTGCTGGTAACTGATAAATGGTCTCTGTACAATTCTCATTTACCATAAATGAATTTTTTAATTCCCTGCACTAATTTATGGAGTATCAGAAGACTTCTCGTCGCTCTCATGATTCCATAATTGAGTGGGTGAAGCTCTTTGGGTTGGTTTTGCCCTGGCCCAGGGCTGGAGCCAGGGCTTGTCCTGCTCCCAGCCCAACTGTCAGGGAGCTATTCCAGGCCCGGGCTGTGTTGGGACTGGGGCCTTGGCAGAGCTGCCACACGGGTTCTGTAGTGTGGGAGGGGACAGGGATTCAACCACCTTCATTCTTTTTTAAAAGCACAAACTGTGTTTGGGATGAGTTTTGTATTTAGAGTTTTTCATGTACACGGTGTGAGCAAAACTTTTTTCATTTTGATCAAAGTGATCATTCCCATTTTTGTAATAAAAGCAAGGAATTCAGTAGTGCTCTGAGCTTTCTTGGACTGCCTCATTCCCGCCAGGAGGGCAAACACAGAATGCCTGAGTTGAGCTCTGGTGGTGCCCACAGGAGGGGCTGTGGCACAGGGGACACCCAGATCTCTGTGAGCAGAGCTGCTGTGGGATTGGGAACGCTGTGGGATTGGGCTCCACAGGAGGGAAGGAGTGGGCCCTTCCCTCTGGGGGCTCTGCAGAGGAGCACAGACACAAAGAAGGGAGGCAGTGGCAGGTACAAACTCTGCTTTAGTGGTGGGGCTGTCACTACAGCAGTGGGGCGGGGACAACACTCAGCACTCATCATCTCCACAAAGGCACCGCTGTAACCGGAGCCAGGAGTTACAGCAGCACCAGCAGGAAGCTCGCTCTGGCAGCAATGGATTCCCAGCAGCACAGGGAATTCTTCATTCTTCACTCAATATCCACCAGCTCCACTTCAAAGAAGAGTTTTGCATTTGGTGGGATCCTGTTGGCAAATGTTAAGGAAGCTGGAACTGCCCCTGCAGTGACCCCTCCCTGGGCAGGGAGTCCCCAGCCTCTCCTGTCTCCCTGGGCTGTCCCGACCCAGCTGGACACCCTGGATTCAGCAGGGAGTCCCCAACTTCTCCTGTGTCCCTGGGATGTCCCTGACCCAGCTGGACACCCCGGATCCAGCAGGGAGCCAGGGCTGCTGCCCAGCAGGAGCTGTTGGAGCCAGGGCCAGCTCCCTGGCCACACCATGAGCACACCCTGCTCCTCATCCCCTGGGCTGCCCCAGCCTTGGCTGCAGGGGTGAGGCAGTGGCTGGAGAGGTCACCCTGTCCCACTGTGTCCCCTGCACAGGAAAAGTGTCTAGGCAGCCCTTCAGATCACAGCATTCCAGCACGGGAGCACAATCCCTTCCCCTCCTCCAGAAGGGTTGGAAAACCACGGCAGGATCACTCCCCCACCCCCTACTTCAGCTGTATCCCAGAACCAAATGTAACTGCGTCCCTGCTCCTGTTTCCCTACACTGGTTAGAATCCCCATCAGTCACAAGCACTTGGAAGCACTGGAATAAAAACTGGTGGAAAACAGCAGCAGGTTCCCCCTGCATGAGTCTTCGGCCAAAAGAAAAAGGCAATTGTACCCCCAGAAGTGCCCTGGTCTCCCTGAGTGGGAAACAGGTGAAGCCCCCATTGTATCCCTGCCCATAAAGGCCCTCCTTGCCCCCAGCATTCCCAGGTTCAGAGGAGTCAGAGCTCATGGAAGGATACTTGGCATCAGGCTGCCCCTTCTTGCCGTAGGCCCACTCGGGCTCGATCTCCAGCTGGGCCTTCTCTCCTTTGCTCATGGTCAGCAGGGCCTCATCCCACTGCAATGACAGCAGCTCCAGCCAGGGAGGGGACAGCAGCCACCGCACTGCCAGCTTTGCTGCGGCTCCCAGAGTACCCACGGAGCCCCAGGCATCCTCCCCAGGCCTGGGGAACACTCCAGGGGGATGTTCCCTCCTCCCACACCATTCCCACAGAGCAGATCCGTGCTCCTGTGCTGGGATGACCAGGGAGGAATGGGAACACGAATTCCATCAGCATTCCCAGCTTCAGCATTCCCTTCCCAGGGAGCGCCCAGGGATTGGTGCTGTGACCCCACTGAGGGAAGGCTCTGGCACCCACAAACCCGGGAGAAACACTGGGATAAACCTGGGCCACTGCTGCCCCCTGCCCATGGACACAGCCCCAGCCCCTTCCCAGCTCCAACCCCGTCCCTCATCAGGGCTTTCTCCTGCTCAGCCTGGAGCAAAGGAGGCTCAGGGGGTCCTTGTGGCTCTGCACAAGTCCCTGCCAGGAGGGGACAGCCGGGGGGGTCGGGCTGTGCTGGCAGGGAACAGGGACAGGAGGAGAGGGAACGGCCTCAGGCTGGGCCAGGGGAGGCTCAGGGTGGACAGCAGCAGGAATTTCCCCATGGAAAGGGTGCCCAGGCCTGGCACAGAGTAAGGGCCAGGGAATGCAAACAGGGAGGGATGGATGCACGGATGGATGGATCATAAATGGAGGAATGGAGCCCTGGATCCCATCAGTCCCAGCTGCTGTGAGAGACTGACAGGAGCCCAAGGCTGGGCAGATCCCAAGGAACAGAGCTTGTGTTCCATGCACTGCCTAACGAGGGCATGACTGAGGATAAATGTTCCATCCTCCCAGTGTAATCCCTTCCAGTCTGCCTCCAAGAGAAACAGAACCCAAAAACTGCACCCCAGTCATAAATCTCAGAATGGAACTGCCCGGGGGCTCAGAGGGAGCCCTGGATGCTTCACTTACACCTCGGATCACTTTTCCTACGCCAACTTTGAAACTCAAGGGCTTGGCTGCTTTTTTCTTCTTTGAACCTGGAAAAGAGTTTTATGTTCATTTGCCTCAACATGACACCAGCACACTCCACACCTCTGTAGAAAACTGCCATCACAATCATGCTTTGTATAAATAGCTGTTCTTCTAATATTAGCTTAAGCCCAATATCAGATTTCAGGGGAAATACCAACACTGTGCACTAAAAACATCATTAAGTGTTTAAGCTGCACCAAAACATCTTTCAAACCCCAAAGACTCATTCCTGAATTGTTCAAGTTGACAAGTACAAGTCATGGATTTATTAAAGAACCAATAAAAGTCAGCAGGGAACATACAAGTATGAGGAATTACAGACAGTATTGCAGTGACTCCGGAATACTGAGTGTGGGACACTACTGCTGGGAAAACCTTTCCAGTATTGCACAATTTCACACCCCTAAACCCTGTCATAAAAACAGCAGCAGGGAATATTGCACACCAGCATCCAAATCCCTCTCATTCCAGTGCCTCCATATTCAAAGATTTAGCACAGAAGGGCCCCAAGATGTGTTTATTTAGAGAAATTCAGGACACTGCTGGTACCAGAATTCCCCAGGCACCACTTTCCCTGTGGACTGACTCCCTGCATTCCACATTCCCGGGGCTTGGAATGCCAGAGGCCAGGGCTGGCAGGATGCAGCCGTGTCACTTGACACCAGCCAGTCCTAAAATACTGCCCCTGCTACCTCATGGAAAATCAGGATGTGGGAGCTGCAGGGAGCTCAGCACCACCATGATAAAGCTGTTTGTCAGGAATGCTCCCAGCCACACCTTCCAGGGGCAAACCCCTGCCCACATCTGCTGGAGGAGCACAGGTAATCCCCTCTGGCAGCATTTGCAACCAACCCCAATTGTGTTTATCTGCATATTTGTATCTCCAGAACCTTACTTGATTGAATATTGGTATCGAAGACTGTCCCATCCTGCAGCTTCCCCGTGTACCAGCAGTGGACAGTGTCTCCTTTCTTTGGGAAGTTGGTTTTGTCGCCCTTCTTCAAAATGGATTTTGTGTACTTTGGTGGCCCCTAAGGTTATAAAAAGACAGTTATGACCGGTGGGTTAAATAATCGCAGACAGCCAAGACTGAACAATCCTTGAGCTTAAGGCATCAGAGAAGACACTGTCAGGGAATGATGTGTGAATGTTACTGCAGGGCTGCAACATTCGGGGAAAATGCAGCTTAAGATTGAGGTGGGCTATAAACACCAGGTTTTTGAGGACTTAGGATCACACAATCTCCTGAGCTGGAAGGGACCCACAAGGATGGTGGAGTCCAGGCCCTGTCCCTGCCCAGAGCCCCCAGCAATCCCACCCTGGGCATCCCTGGCAGCGCTGGCCAAAGGCTCCTGGAGCTCTGGCAGCCTCGGGGCCGGGACCATTCCCTGGGGAGCTTTTCCAGTGCTTATTCCACCCTCTGGGGGAATCTTACCCCTAACCCTCACCCCTAGACAAGTGACCCGGACAATTTCGTTTTTCCAGGCGAAAAACGCGAGCTGAAAGCATCACACCAACCTCGTCCACAGCCTCCTCAGCCTTCACCGCCTTTCCCTTGGCCTCCTCCGCCTTGGCCGGCTTCGCCTTCTCCGCCGCCTTCTCGGCGCCGTCCGTGCCCTTGAAGCGCTGCGATGGGCAGGATGAGGAGCCGCATGCATCCCCCCAGCCCTGCCCGACCCCAGCTCCATCCCCGCCGCCCCACGGCCTCACCTGCGTGTGGAAGAGCTGCGTGTAAGCCGCGATCAGCTGCTCCTTATTCGCCGTCTTGGCCACGTTCTTCACCTGCCCCAGCAGCTTGTGCTCCGCCAGGAACTGCGGGAACACGCGCGTGAGGCGCTCAGGGAACAAAAAAAAACCCCAAACCAAACCCAAAGAGCAAACCTCCCACACAGCACTCCGAGTGATTCGATTATCCCACGCCATTACCGCCTGCGCCGCGTGCTCCTGCAGGAATTTGATGATCTCCTTCTTGGCCAGCGCCTCGCTCCGCAGCTCCTCGGCGCTCCAGGGCTGCGCCGGGCCCGCCGCCGCCGCCGCCATTTTCCCACCCACCTCCCGCTCCTCCTTCTGGAGAGGAGGGCTGGGAACCGCCCGGCAGGGAGAAGGGGCGGGCCGGGAGAAAGCCGCGGGAGAAGGGGAGGGCTCGAAGGCGGCTTCCCGACCCTCCCCTTCACCCTCGGCCGGGCTCCGGGGGGGATTTCAGGGAGGGGCGCGAGGGGGGGACAAAATGGCGCCGCCTCGGGGCTGGCGGGGCTCGCCCTGAGCGAGAGGAGCGGCGGCAGCAGCGGGATTTGCCGGGGGCTTGGCGGGCGCCGCAGGGCGAGGGGAGGGCCGGGGGGCGGCCGGGGGAGAAGGGGAGGGCCGGGGGGCGGCTCCCCGTCCCTTTCGGCGGCGATTTCAAGCGGCGGCGGTGAGGCAGCGCTAAGATGGCGGCGCGCCGGAGGCGGCTCGGGGCAGGATGAGCGGCGGCCGGCAGCGCACTCTGCCGCAGGTCTGGCGGGCGCCCCGCAGTAAAACCGAGCGGAGGGACGCGGGCGGGGACAGCGATGACGACCTGCTGCTGGCAGCCGCGGCCGCGGCCGACCCCGGCCCGCTGCAGGGCTTCAGCGAGGCGGCGGGCTCCATCTGGATCTACCCCACCAACCTGCCCGTGCGCCCGTACCAGGAGCGCATGGCCGGCGCCGCGCTGCTGGCCAACACGCTCGTGTGCCTGCCCACGGGGCTGGGCAAGACTTTCGTGGCCGCCGTGGTCATGTACAACTTCTACCGCTGGTTCCCCTCGGGGAAGGTGCTGTTCCTCGCCCCCACCAAGCCGCTGGTGGCTCAGCAGATGGAGGCGTGCGGCCGCGTCATGGGCATCCCGTCCCGGGACATGGCGGAGATGACAGGTACGGCTGCTGCCCGCCTGCTGCCGGCTGTGAAAAACCGCAGCGCAGGGAAAAACAAACAAACCAACAAACAAAAAAGCGAGCGGTGTTTGAAAGCCTGGCTGTTGGTTTCGCAGTAGTTAAAACCCCAGGTCACCTGTATAAAGGGTGAAGCGCTGGGGTGCAGCCCTGTGCGTCACAGCGTGCGCGTCTCTGCACACACAGAGCGCTCTGCCTGATGTTTAAGTCAGAGAACGATGGCTGGTTTAATCCATTTTATAGCTGTTTCTGCCCCTCCTTCTCCTCCCCATGTCGCTTTCCATGTCGCTTTCCGTGTCGCTTTCCTTTCTCCTTTTTACGAAGTTTTGCAGCCCTCCCTGAGCTGAAGTTTATTCCTCACTGAGGCTCCAGCCTTAGTGACCGAACCCATAACCTGTCTTTAGGCCCCTAAAAACCTCCTCAGACCTTTCCCAGAGGTGTTTTAAATGATGTTTAGGGCAGTGGGCAGCTACGAGGCATCTTCAGCTTCACAGCCTTGATTTCCATCGTTCTGGATTTAATTTTTTTTAATGCAAGAAACTCTTCCTAATCATTGTATTCATTGAGGGTGAGCAGACCCTGGCACAGAATTCCAAGCAGCTGTGGCTGCCCCTGGATCCCTGGCGGTGCCCAAGGTCAGGTTGGACATTGGGGCTTGGAGCAGCCTGGGACAGTGGGAGGTGTCCCTGGGACAGTGGGAGGTGTCCCTGCCCATCCAGGGGTGGCACTGGGTGGAATTTAAGGTCCTTCCAACCCAAACCATTCCATCATTTTAGTTGCTGCCAGCCCTGTTGCTCTCAGCTCATGGGCCATACCTTGTTCTCAGCAGAACCGTTCCCTAATGTTGTTTGTTTAATTTCCAGGAGGAACCCAGGCTCTGGGCCGACGGGAGCTGTGGAACACCAAGAGAGTTTTTTTCCTCACGCCTCAGATAATGGTCAATGACCTCTCTCGTGGGACCTGTCCCGCTGTGGAGATCAAATGTCTGGTCATTGATGAAGCCCACAAAGCCCTTGGCAATCATGCCTACTGCCAGGTAGGGCTGGAGCCACCCCACTCTTCTCTCCCAGTTACAAAAACCTTCCCCAAAATTCCTTACAGGATCTCCATCAAGCATCACTCTCATTGCTGTGGGGAGATTGTCCTTGAGATCCAACACTCCTGTGTGTTCTCATTGCCTTGTTTATTAGTAATACCTGTAAGGTATTTTTTCAATGCCTCTGTTAAATTGTTATTTTTTGTCTAAAAATATTTTTGGCTGGGTAATGTTAGAAAACCAGTCTTTTTATAAGGCTGTTTAGCAGAGACAAGTCGGTTCAAGATTTCTTTTTAAATTTGGGATTTGTGTTGATTAGCCAAGAGATTGTTGCATTTTCATGGGATAATGTCCTGAGAGAATAGGTGACCTAATAAGTTACTTTGATGCACTGGAGAAATTTACTGGATATTTTTGAGTTCTGATTACATAGGATTAATCATCCATGAATTACATTTTTTAGAGTTTTTCTTCAGACTCACTTTCTGGCAGTTCACTCGAGTTAGTGGGCTGTCAATACTTTTGTTAAATCAAGTGAGAAATCATTTCGTAATTTTCCCAGGTTGTTCTTGGTACATTTCCAGGATGCTCCTGGATCCCTGGCAGTGCCCAAGGCCAGGTTGGACATTGGGCTGGGAGCAGCCTGGGACAGTGGGAGGTGTCCCTGCCCATCCAGGGGTGGCACTGGGTGGGATTTAAGGTCCATTCCAACCCAAACCATTCTGTGATTCAGTATTTTTAGTGTTTTGTTAAGCCTTTCCTACTTAGTGGGTATTTTCACTGCTGTAGTTTGTACAAGGCAATAATCTCCTTTAAGGGTATTAATGAAGCTTTCCTGTTTTTAGGTTGTGAGGGAACTGAGCAAATACACAAATCAGTTCCGGGTGCTGGCCCTGAGTGCCACCCCAGGCAGTGACACCAAGGTGAGCCAAAGCTGTTTGTGTTATTTAAATAATCAAGGTTGAGTGGAAGCTCTGTTGTTTTGGCTGAAGCCTCTGCAAGGTCCTGAGGAACTCCACATCAAGACTGAATCCCTTTACAATTCATTACTTGATGAACACTTGATGGTGTTTCTCATGGTGTAAACCATGTATTATTTATTTGTGAGGGTGGGCAGGCCCTGGATCCCTGGCAGTGGCCAAGGCCAGGTTGGATATTTGGGCTTGGAGCAGCCTGGGACAGTGGGAGGTGTCCCTGCCATGGCAGGGGTGGAATGAGATGGCATTCAAGGTTCCTTTCCAACCCCAGCCAGTCTGGAATTCTATTTCCTGACTTTTCTTTTATTTTTCATTCTAGGTAGTGAGTGCCTTTTTCTTACAATTTTATGTAACCCCTGCTAAAACATGGAAATAGTTACTTTGTTTTCATGGCTTCCCTACCAGGCTGTGCAACAAGTCATCTCCAACTTGCTGATTGCTCAGATAGAGATGTGTGCTGAAGATTCTCCAGAAATTCAGCCTTATTCCCACGAGAGACAAGTGGAAAAAATTGTAGTTCCACTTGGGGAAGAACTGGTAGGAATTCAGAACACTTACATCAAGGTGAGTGCCTGCATTTCGTTTTTGGTCAGTGGCCAGTGACAGTAAATGTTTTATCATCTCTGTCTAGACTTGCAGTGTTTATAAAGGCAGCACTTTCCTATGTAATTAACTTTGATTATAGGGTAAATTAAGCAGCCTAGTTTCAACTCCAGCGGCTGCAGTTTCACTTTGCACCAGTGACACCTTTTACCTTGTAGCAACTTGAAAAGCTCAGGTGGAAAACTTGCAACTGAATTTTCCTCACCCTCTTTCAGCAGTCTTTGCAAAATTGACACCAGACCTGAGCTGAGGTTTCTGCATTTGCCTCTGCTCAGTGGGATTAAGGTGTTGAGAATGCCTTAAGGAATCTGTGTGTGGACTGGAACATTTTCTCTGATTAGGAATGTTCTTTAGAGCATTAAGTCATTTGTGAGTGTACTTAGTTCTCCTGAAGGTCTTTTTTTTTTTTTTAATTGGTTTATTTGGCCTGTTAATTTATTTATTTGCCTATTTCTATTATTATGATGATATCTTTTTCTTGTTACCAATCTTTAATGCCCAAATATAAGAGATTTTTGGGGGCCAGAGCTTTTTGTCAGTCAGTTGTAACTTAGTGATCTGTGCCTTCCCACAAAGATACTTGTAGACAAATAATGTTACATAAAATACCGCTCTGAAAAGTTTAAATTATCTGCTCTTCTTTTGTTTAGAGGCATAAAAAGTGAGGATTAAGTTATAGATCAGACTGTTGGCTTCAGAGCGTGGTTTTGGTTAAAGTTGATTGATTTTGGTGTAGCTTTGTGAGGAGCACTGGAAGGCAAACTCCTGAGCACATCAGCTCTTCTCAACCCAGTGACCTGAGAGTGTTGAATGAGGAACTTCCACGGATAAAGAGAAACTTCGAAGTCGTTTTGCATCACCACAGGTGCCTCTGAAGGCTCTGCTGGGTGCAGGGGTTTATTTTGGGCTGTTTCACTTGGGGTTGAAGCTGTTGGTTTGGCTCCAGCAGCCTTGCCCGTGCTGCCCTGTGGCTGCAGTGCTTTCTGTTTCCTTTCTCTGGTCTGGATTTGCATTTCAATTGCTGCTGCTTTCCTGAAGAACACAACTTCTAGTGACACCCAGGGCTGCAGGGATGGTTTGCAGCGTGTGTCAAGCCTCAGTTCTGGAGGTGACCCTTTCAAATTTGTGAAATTGGAGCAGCATCCCAAGGCAGGAGAGCAAAACCCCCGTGTGTGCTGCAAGAAGGAGAGCCAGGTGTCCTTTGCACAATCAGATCATTCTCTTTAATTGTGACAGACAGTAAACAAGACAACATTTCAGTGTGAACAGGACAGTGTCACACAGCACAGCACAACAATGCCAGAGGAACTCTGTGGAGATGTCTTTACATACAATAAGCAAGGCCCTGAGTATCACAACAGCTGGAATAAACTTTTTAGGCACTAACTCTGGTTTGGAAAATACACAGTATGCAGGATAACACTTATCTGTTAAGGCTACATCATTTAGTCTTCCGCAAATAGGGGTGAATGCTGATTTATTATCTCCTTTCATGAGTGGAAAGCTGATAACTTCACATTAAAACTGAAAATCCACGAGTGGCTCCCAAAGTAGAGCCACGGATGGATGCCAAAATACGTGTTCTAGGCAGTCATGCTGTTGTCAGATCTGAGTAACAGTGAGGTTTGCTTGGCATTCACTGGTGTAACAGCTAAATAAACTCTATTTTGTGCCAGCTAAACGCTGGAGCTGTGCTCATGAGGGCCAGTGATAGCCATTGGTACCAAGCCATAAAGTATATCTCCAAACTGGAGCTGAATTAGGGGTTTTTTGGGTTTTTTTTGTTTTTGTTTTTTGTTTTTTTTTTTTCTTTTCCTCAGCAGCAGAAGCCATCTAACAGAAGTCAAAATAAATAAATACTATTTTGGAATTCATAGTTTGCCCAAAGCAGCAGGGAATGCTGGGCTGCAGGTGGGATATCAGCACACTCAGATCTGCTCATGGTTCAGGGATGTTTCTAGAACATCACCCGCGGGGGGCTGAGCCACAGGAGGGGTGAACAGGGACATCAGACACAGCAGGAGAGGTTTGAAATGTGAATTATGTACAAACTGATGCTCTGTGGTGAGAGGATTTCACTGCTCCCAGGAGCTATCCAACATCTGTTGTGCCAAAGCATTACGAGAGTTTCTCTAACTGGCAAAAGCAATCAGATGGCAGAAACTTCTTTAATTTGCCATAAAATCTTGTCAAAGGTGAAAATTACTTTTATTGGCTCTTATGAAAATTTGGGTGAGGATATGAGAACAAAACCTCTAGGTTAATTCTTCCCTGGGCCCTCTGTTCAACTCAGTTTTAAAAACAATTTCACTGTTTTTCTTTAATTAAGAGCTTTTAGTTTAATACTGGCTGGCATTTTTAATTTTCCTTTTCCCAAGCTGTGACACTATATTGCATTTTAGTTGGTTTGGGTTTTTTTTCTCCTCTCCATAAAGACTCTTGGTTTGTTTGTGTTAAAACTAAGGCTTTTGTGTCTCTTTCTGTATTTTCTCTTTCCTTTTCCCCTTCTCCTTGCTGCTTCCCAAGGAATCTCTGTGCCCAGCAGGCACCAGAGGGTACCTTGGTCCCGTTTAAACCAGGACCACTCTGATCCTGCTGCTCAGGGAGAGGTTTTGGGTGGGACCAGGAGGCTTCATGTTGTTTCAGAAGTCCTCCACAAACCCATTTTGGGAGTTGTTTTCTCACCCTGCTGTGATTTAGCAGCCACTGGCTCTGGTTGCTGGTCTGTGCGTTGGAATTAGGGAGCACAGGAGCTCTGTTGGAACCCTAAATCCTGTAACCAATAAATAATGCTGGTGATGTACTCAGTGAATTTTATATAAAAAAGACATTTACTTCTATTAAGAATAAACTCTACCATCATGTCACTAAGGGGAGACATCAGGGAGGGATTTTGGAGAGCAAAATTGTTTGCTACCCTGACTCTAAAGTGCAGTAGGTGCTCTTGGGCTGTGTGGAACAGTGGGAATGCTGCTCCCAGACTTTCTGGAGGCTCTGGAATGTGGGAGCTCAGCCTCTGCAGTGAGCCAGGCTGGCAGATGAGGGCTTCTCACAGGGGTGAAGGGCAAAACAAAAACCAAATTGATATTAGGAAGGAAAAACTCTCACAGTGAGGGTGGTCAGGTGCTGGGACAGGGCCCGGAGGGGCTGTGGGTCCCCATCCCTGGGGATGCTCAACCCCAGCTGTGCCTGGCCCTGCTCTCAGCAGAGGTGTCTGCCCAAGGTCACTCCCAGCTGAGATGTTCTCTGTGGATATTTGGGTCATTTATGCCATTAACAGTGTGGGACTGCCAGAGCAGTGCCAGAAACACTGAACAATTTACTCCAGCTGCAGTGTTCTAACACCCAGCAGAGCTGTGAGAATAAACTGCTCAGAAAACTGCAGTTAAAAACAGCCAGTGTCTGCTTAGGAATGCCAGAGCCAGTCGTGGGATTCCTGGGGGGATGTGATGAGGGTAACCTGTAATTTTGCTGTCAGCACTTGAATGAGCAGTGGGACTGTGGTGCCTTTTTGGTCTCTCTCCAGGCTGGGGGTGCTTTGGTTGGGAGCTTTCTGAGGTAAGCATTGGGGGTCTCTGTGCCACAGCTGGCAGCTTTGGCCTGTTCTTACTCCATGCCCTAATCCCAGTGGCCTAAATCTGGTAGTTCTCCTCAGGAGCGAAGAGCTGGACATTCTTTGTGTGAGGTGAGTTTGGTGTGTCACACTGCAACCCCAGCGAGGTCTTTGTGCAGCACCAGAGCAAGCCAGGGCTCCAGGATGTCCCCAGGGGCCATCCCGAGCCACAGGCAGGCTGGGGATGCCAATAAATGTATGAGGGAAAAGGTCTCTGCCTCCCTTACCTGGTAGAAAAAAAAAAAATAGCTAAGGTGAACTAACTTTTAAAGTGCTCCCACCCTCCATTAAATTGTGTAAAAGCCATCGGAGTTGCCGTAGGGATGTGTGGGTGGGGGGCTGAGCTGGGCTGGCTGTTCCTACCCCAGCTGAGAGCCCTGTGAGGGGGGCACACCTGGGTTCACCTGTGAGAGGGAGGGAGGAGGCTGCCTGGGGCAGCCCAGGAGCTCAGGGCCGCTGCAGGAACCAGATCTCGTTGTGGCGGTTGGCGGCCGCGGGGTTGGTGTAGCCGGCGATGATGAAGGTGTCCCGCAGGCACAGCTCGGGGCTCTCCAGGATGGCTGCCAGCAGGTTGATCTCTCTCATGATGGAGTCCTCGTTGGTGATCCCTCGGAAGCTCCTGCAGTGGTCACTTCAGATCAGCTGTGGCTGCAGATCCCAGCCAGGTGGGGGTGGCTCTGCACCCAGGGGACAGCCACAGGACAAAAGGGGATGGCCCTAAGCTGCACCAGGGGAGGGTTAGGCTGGGCGTGAGGAAAAAGCTCCTCACAGAAAGAGTGATTGGGCATTGCAAAGGGCTGCCCAGGGAGGTGGTGGAGGCACCATCCCTGGAGGTGTTTAAGGAAAGCCTGGATGTGGCACTCGGTGGTGTTAGGTCATAGGTTGGACT
>VZSR01000520.1:48930489-48941441 GCA_013398615.1 Brachypodius melanocephalos | reverse complement strand
TGGAGAGCCCGGGCATGGATGGATAGGGATGGGGGACCCACCTCTGCCCTCCCAGCACCGGAGTTGGGAAGGATGGGTCCAGGGATGGATTCCCACTCCTGGTTCTCAGTGCCTTCACCCCGAGCAGTGCAGAATTACACAAGTTTGTGTTCTGTGTTTTCCCACTCATTCCCTCTCTCCCAGCTGTTCGCCGTGTTTTCCCCACTGCTCTTCATGTCCCGTTCATTCTTCTTTGTCGAGATTTTATTTTGCTGCTTTCAAACCATGCTTTAAGGATGTACCTTTCATTTAATTTAGGAGGTCTCTGAGGTCTTTCCAAAATGTTAGGAGTGCAAAACCTCTGGGATATTTTGCTATTGAAGTCCAGCTTTAGAAGTTTTCTGCTGGGTAATTTTGCAGTTGCTGAGACAAGCCTTTGTGTGAGCGAGGGAGATGAGCAGCCCCGTCATGGGGTGGATATGGCAATTAAAGCAGGATCTGGGTTTGAATCAGGAGTCTCTGTGGACTCTGTGTTGTCTTTCATTCCAAATTTAACATGAAATGGCTGTTGTGACCCTTTTTGTGCAGGCAGGAAAGGGAATCTTGGACAGGGATAAAAGTGTTATTTCAACTTCCTAAGATGATTAATGCTGATACATTAATTATATGATGTGAATTTGTTAATTTTCTATATTTATGGCTGACTTCTTATGTGCTTTAACATCTTTTTCTAATCATTCAAAGGACACGTGTCATTTCAAGATCATTCCTTTTATGTTCCAGCTGCTTAAGCATTTCATTACTATTGTTGAGAGCCTTGTTTTAAAAATATATTAAGGAACATCAGGTTAGAGCTTGAGTCCTAAACTGGAGGACCATTATTATTAAAATAATATGAAAATAGTGCTATCCTGTGCACTGTTGATGCTTCCAGGGAAAGCTGGAGGTTGGGAATGTTTGTGATGCTTAACCTGCCCCCTTCTTTTTCCCTTTTTCTGAGCAGTCCCTTTCTCCAGGCTCAGCTTTGGCTCCCCAGCCCCAGGGGCTGAGCTGGCTGTGAAAATGACCCCTGAATTCCTCAGAAGCTGAGATGTGCCAGTCCTGACTGTGCTCCTGGCAGAGCAAACCCAAATCCTGCTGTTCCTTGGGGAATTCACAAACAGAGGCGCAGCTGGGAATGTCCTGAGAGGGTTTTTTGGGATACAGGGAGTGAAGCACAGGTCACTGAGAGGGGTTTGTGCTCTGGGCTGCTGGGTGAATCAGCACCAGAGGCTCAGGAATTCACTGGGAAGGTAAATCCTGGAGCAAGGCTGGAGCTGGTGCTTGTTTAAGTGTCTGGCTGGGTGCTGATCCGATTTCATGGGCAGCTGCCCCACAGCAGCACCACAGGCTCCCTCCCAGCAGGGAATTTTCTGGCAGTGACCACATTTCCCTGGCTGAACCCTAAAAAGAGGCACAGTGGGAACCCATCCCTGCCCCAGGTAAATCCCACAGCATACACTCCAGTGCTGGGGATGAGGAATTTTCCACTGAATTTTGGGTTATCTGTGCCAAGGGAAGGCATCCTGGCTCTTGGAGATTTCTTCCATTCCTGTTTGAATCAACATGTGGATGTTCTTTTTCTGCCCATCCTGCATAAATAATTCATGGCAAACAGTCCCAACTCTTTTGCTTGTGCATTAATTATGAGAATTAATAGTTGCTTAAATGAAATTATTTCTAAGTATTAAGCATCTCTGCTAGAGATGAGAGAAGACAAAGAAAAACCGACCAGCAGAAAAAGAATTTAAGATCACAGCTAAATTTCTCTTTGTGTGAGAAATGCCACAGAATATTGACTATGAGAAAGAGGCTGGGAGGAGATTGAAATCCTGTTTTAAAAATCCATCTGTACAAATTGCTCTGTGTGCATTTAATTTGTCTTTGATTCCTGATGAGCTTGGTAATTACTGCATTTGATGGAGTACTGAAGATGTGATGGGCTGGTCTGGATAGATAACAGGAGAACTCATTACTGCAGGTGAAAAAAGCTGATTATTTTGTTGGTTTTGCTGTGGGTTTTTTCCCCCAAACTTGCTAATTTTGTGTGTGACTGCTGGCTAATAAACAGCCACTCTTGAGAAAACACAGTTTTGGTAGTGCTGTGTCCTTGGTGCTTTCCTGGCGAGTTCTGTCTCTGAATAGAACAGAAAATCTGATATTCAGCCTTTAAAAATTCAGATGCAAACCATCCTCTCTGGGATGCTCCTTTCTGTCTGACAGTCACTTACTGAGTGGGGGGTTGAGGTAGAAAAGCCACTTCTTTCTTAACATTTCTCAATAAAAAGTAAAATTGTTCTTGGTGAAATTAGCTGAAAAGTAAAAACTGGAGGTTTTGTTCCATAACCTTTAGGAAAAAGAAAAAGCTGTAACAGGAGAAAACTCAGCTGTTAGAAAAAGACAAAGTATTGGATTTTTTGGATGGATCTCGGCTTCCAGGGAAGAACAGTGGGTTTTCAGTGTGTCTCATCTCCCTGGGAGATTGGGAAGGGTGTGAATGAGTTAATATAAACTTATAACAAAAAATATAAACTTATAACAAAACTTTGGTGCCAAGTTCATCACTGGGCTGATCAGTATTTGGTTTGGAGGGTGACAAGATCAGCTAAAATCCCCCCTACCCTGCAGTGTCCCTGCTGCTTTCCTTCCTTTATTGGCCAGGTGGGAAAATGTCAGGAGGAAACTTGAACAAAATGCACTTTCCTGCCTGGTTCAGAGTTTGTTTGTCGAGAAAATAACTAAAACTCAGTTAACTAAAAGAACTAAAATAACTGAAACTCTAACAGTGCCAGTTAGAGCTCCAGAATCTTTAAAACTAAACTCAGTGCCAGTGAGAGCTCCAGAGCCTCTAAAACTGAACTCAGTGCCAGAGCCTCCCCCAACTGGCAGATACTAAACGTGGTTTGCTCCTGGGAGTTACTTTTGGGAATATTGGCTACTGCATGGACACTCCTCAAGGAATCACCCTTGGGGAACCCAAACCTTCGTGGTTTCAGTGCTGGAGCACGGCAGGGAATGCTCTGGATCGTCCTCTGACCTTTTCTGGAGCAGTGGGAGGCTCTGGCTGCGTTCACACCTCCCTGCAGGATCTCTGCCCTGGGCCAGCCTGGTCACAGCCCTGCTGTGGATCCTTGGGATGGAAACCCCTCCTGAGCCCATCTCCAGCAGGGCCTGGTGGGCAGAGTCTCCTTTGGCCCTGCCCTGCCTTCCTTTGCTCTCATCCTTGGGGATGTGAGGATCTGGAGCAGCACCACACCCATGAGGGGCACAGCCACAGCACAGACCTGGATTTGTCCTGGAGCTCTTGGTTATTCCTGCTCCTGCTTTGAGGGATCCCCTCCGGATGGAGCAGTGGGTTGGGGTGTGGTGCTGCCTCACTGGCACTGCCTGGGCTCATTTCCGGCACCCCAGCTCAGCCCCAGCACGTTGGGAAGGCATCCCTGGCACAGCCCTGGCCAGGTTGGACACTGGGGCTTGGAGCAGCCTGGGACAGTGGGAGGTGTCCCTGCCGTGGCAGGGGTGGGATGGATGGATGGGATTTAAGGTCCTTCCAACTCAAAGCAGTCTGGGATTCTCTACTGAGCACTGGCAATGCTGGAGCTGGGGGGTTTGGGGGGGGCAGGGGAAGGTGCAGCTCTTTCAGCCCAGTGTGGCTCTGTCAAACCCAGTCAGGGGAGGCTGGGAGCCCTTTTGGAGCTCCTGTGGAGGGGATGCACCTTGGGAATCCCTGTTTGTGGAGGTCCTGTCTGCTGGGCAGCAGGTTTCTGCCACCCCTCCTTCTCCACTGGGAAAGAAAAGCCACTCTAACAGTTCTTTATGGGTGTTTTCCTTTGGTAAAGAACCCCTGCAAATCTGCACTAAAATAATTAGGTCAGGGCGTTCGTTTAGAGCCTCTGTTTTTTATTGTGCCAACAGAAAACAGATTAGGAGCAGTTTTTAGTGAGGTGTACCTGGCACAGGAGCAGCTCTTTGCCTTGTACACAAGTCCTCAGCTCCTGTCAGAGCTCCAAAAACAGGTTCTAAGCTCATCATGGGCTCCAAGAACTCGTTGTGGTTTGCTGTGGGAGATACCTCGGAACAGAGAAAGTCTTTGTGCTCTTGACAAGTTCAGTGCAGGATGGAATAACTCTGCCAGTTCTCTTTTATCAGCTGCCTGTAAATCTGTCAGCTCTGAACTCCAGTTACCGAGCTGGAGAAAGCCACGAGCGCTCCTGAGCAATTATTGGAATTAATTCTACGGCCGTGTTTGGGTAAGACGACACCGAAGTGTTTTGGAAAGGCCGAGGGGACTTTTCCAGAAGTATTATCTTTTTTAATTAAAAACGAAGATAAATGTAATCAGCGAGCAGTGCCTGCTGCTGAGACTCTCCTAAGTAGGTTGTGTTTACTGTTCCCTGGTCGTTCTGAAGCTCCAGGTGACTGCATCCTGCTGTCTTTCATAACAGAGCTGGGTTTGTTTTGCAGAAGATGATTAAATCAGACACGGGTGTACATTGAGAAAACGGGGACAATATCATTTTCTTGTATGTTAGGAACTAGGTCAAAGGATGAAACAGAAGAGTCCAGGTAATGGAAATTGCTTTTTAGAAAAAAAAAAATGCTCTGCAACAAGTATAGGAAATCATAAACCAGTGCTGAAATATCAGATCTAGTGGCCATTACTTTGTAATGAAAATATTAATTTCTTTTCTAGAGGAACATTTTGTGAACAGCCTGGCTCCATTTCCACTACTTGAGACATAGTTTAAGCTTCATCTTCTGCATTTCAAGTGTGCCCATGTCCAGCTGTTTGGGGTTGGATGGGAGGGTAATGAGCTATTCCAGCGGGATCCATTCAAATAAAAAGCACTGAGTTCTTCCTTCATGGTCAGCATTTTGGTTTATTTGGTAAATACCTTTTCCTGTGAGCTGGCACAGACATCTCTGTGCTTTTAAAGGGACTCATCAGGTACAGCCTGGATTGAAAACCAACAGAACAGTAACAAACTCTGATAAAACACCAAATTCTGAATTTTAAACACTTGAAACTAAACTGCATTTTAAATTCTGTTCTCACTAATGTCAGAAATTAATTCCTTGTGCATTCAGCCTTCCCAGTGGCTTGGTGAATGGTTTTGGCTGTATTTTAAGAAAACAACATTTGATTCTTCATTCTTTCCTCCAGAAATTCCTGGCAATGCTTTAGCCTCCAGGTGGTGTCTGCTTGTTGGTGATGTTAGAGGTGTTTGTGGTTTATTTGGCTTAATTAATCCATGATCCTTAATTAGAAGGAGTGCCTGGGGATGGAGTGTCCTGCCTTGCTTTCCCTGGGAGCTGTGAGGCTGTGACCCAGCTTTCCTGGGGACAAAGGAGCCCTGGACAGGGTTTGGGAAGGCCTTTGGGGGCAGGGCTGACCCCAGGGGCTGGCCTAGGCCTGGCTCCCATCCCATGCCAAGGTAAAGTCATGGAATCATTGGGATTGGAAGAGATCCTAAATCCCACCCAGTGTCACCCCATGGGCAGGGACACCTCCCACTGTCCCAGGCTGCTCCAATCCCCAGTGTCCAACCTGGCCTTGGGCACTGCCAGGGATCCAGCTGGATCTGGGAATTCCATGCCAGCCCCTCCCCACCCTCCCAGGGAAGAGGAGCAACCCAAAATGCCCCAAAGCCCTCACAATTCTGCCTCCATGGCTGTGCTTTCCCTTTATCTGCTGTAAGCTGCTTATCCTGCTGGCTGCGCTTTGCTGTCTGCAGTGACCTGTGGGCACGGATGGGCAGCGTGGAAATTCCCCAGCACGGCTCCCTCCCTTCAGCTGGGGCTCTCACGAGTTTCCCTTTCCACCCTTCCAAATTTCTCCTTGCATTTTTGATTCTTTGGGGGATTAATGCTGCTGTCACTGATGATGGCAATTATTCTTACTCCATTCCTTAGGGTTTTAGATTAGGTTTCGGTTGGATATTGGGAAGGAATTCCTGGCTAGGAGGGTGGGGAGGGAATGGAACAGAATTCCCAGAGCAGCTGTGGCTGCCCCTGGATCCCTGGCACTGTCCAGGTTGGACATTGGGGCTTGGAGCAGCCTGGGACAGTGGGAGGTGTCCCTGGGACAGTGGGAGGTGTCCCTGCCATGGAACTGGATGGGATTTCAGGTCCCTTCCAGCCCAAACCATTCTGCGATTGTGTTTTCATTTTAGTGCCACACAGATTCTGCACACAGAATAAGAAGATAAAAGAAGACCTATAAATAAAAAAAATATTAAAAGCTAAATTTTAAACTAAACTATGGGAGTAATTGAGCAGACAGAATTTAAACTGAGCTGCACCTGCACTGTCAGAACATGAGCAGCATGTGCTTGTTAAAGGATATTTGTGCATCCTAACAGGATTTGGGAGCCCAGCACAGGAGCAGTGCTGGGGTTACAAATGGGAAGTTGTTACTCAGGGATAAACACAGTTGAGTTCTACACTTGCCTTTCTTTACCTGCCAGGACATTTTCTCCCCAGCAGCTCCAGGCCTGCTGGAATCACTGCTGGAAGCCTGACTTGGGACTGGCTTTATTGGTTTAGGTGGCTGCTTTTCAATGGGCTGAAGGGACCCTAAAGGGATTAAACATTTGTTACCCTATAGCCCTCTTAGGACAGGGCAGCTCTGCAGCTGCTGGAGCACCTGGAAAACTTGGGAAACACGGTGTGCATGGAAATAGCAATGGGAAACTGTCAGTCATCTTTGGAGATGCCTGTTCTTGTGCACTGAGATGTTTTTGGGGCCCTTGGCCAAGGGGGCCAACAGGTTGTAAACAGTGTTTGTAGGACAAATCTGATTACTGCAATTATGGCAGAGTTAGCGCTCGGGCCAAACTAAGTCTGTGGAAAAATCCTGACCACCTACGGCTGGGAAACAAAGAGGAAAAACAGGATTAGGATGCATTAGTGCAGGTTATTGTGCTTGCTGCACCGAGGTGGAAAGCAGGTGCATGTGATGTTTGAAAACAAGCTGTGTTTTGGGGTGGGTTCTGCAGGAAATGGGACACGCTGCTGAGCCTGTGCCCGTTCCTCTCTGTTCTCTGTGTGTCCCGGCTCCCATCCCTTCCACACACAGATTCTGGACATGCTGGCCAGTCCTTCACCCAGTTGAGTCTTCTCAGAGGTGAATCCAGGTGTTCCTGGGCTCAAGCTGCCATTGGGGTGTGAGCAGTGAGAGGGAGCTGCAGCCCCTGCTCTGTACCTGGTGTCCATCCCATCCCTGCCCCTCTCTGCTGGGTCAGCCCTTGCTCCATTCCAGATCCCAGGGGAGTCTCCCCTCCCCTCTTCCTGGATGGATCCTGTGTTATCCTGGGGCAGGAGGGTGTGGGAAGGGACCCCCAAGGCTCACGGAGTCCTGACCCTGCACAGAACACCCCAACAACCCCACCCTGTGCCTGAGAGCCTTATCCAAGTGCTCTGACAGGAATTTTGGGAACTAACCTACAAACATCCTGATGATGGAGAACAGTAACAAAGCACTCTGAATTCAGCACAGCTCACTTGGAAAAATCCTGTGTCTCAACTAAAACCAATGAGCTGCTCATGTTCTGCTGTGTAGGATCTATAAAGATAAAATCATTTCAAAGAGCTCAACCCTCCCTTCAGCTGTGCTGGGTTTTGGTTGCAGGTGCTGGAAGCGTTTGCTGGGCGCCTGATTAAGGTGGGAGTTTTATCCAGGAGGGAAATTCCAAGCCTGACCAAGTTCCAGATCATCCTGGCAAGGGATCAGTACAGGAAGAACCCCTCTGCACAACATGCAGTAAGTTCTTTATTTATTTCATGATCTTAAAGTAGTGAATAAATAGGAATTATCCATAGTTACAACATTTCTGAAGACATTTTAAGCAGATTTCTGTTTTTAGCCATGGAATAAAGTATCACAAAATCACAGCGTGATTTGGGATGGAAGGGATCATTTATGAAATCTATAAAATATTCCTAATGACTCCACATCTTAGGATGCCAGTATAGAAGAGTTAAGGAAAAGATCAAGAGCTCCATTTAAGTGACATTGCTTTGAGAACTTACATTGTAATCACTGCCAGCCAAATTTTCATTTTCTCCTCGAAGGTGTATTCCTGCTCTTGTTTCTGGGTAATTCCTCATGGAATGGTCAAATTTTATAAACTTAAAGAAAAATACCTAAAAAGACAGACTGTGTGTCTCAAAAAGAGCAATGGGAAATCTCCTTCACTGTAAGCAAGGCAACTTTCCTGGCTTGATTCTGCAACCTGAGTGGATGTGCCAGAAATCCCTGCTTTTCCCAAATGGGCAAAATGGTTTCTGATGGCTCAGCTGTCAGAGTCTGAGGGTTGATGAGCTGATTTTGGGAGATCCCAGAGGTGTTTTGGAGGTGGAAGAGGATTGCCTTCACTGAGCATTGTGCAGTCTGTCCTCTGAGGGCTCTGAAGGACAGACTGCTACCTGGGCATCACTCTGGGGTTTGCTCTGCTCCTCAGCTGTCGCTCTGGTTTTGGGCAGGAGTTTCAGTGGGATTCCTGCTCCTCAGCCAATTCCTAATTCAGTCAGAGCCTGCTTTTCTCCCCCAGGGAATCCACCAGGGCATCATTGAAGGAGATTTTGCCCTTTGTATCAGTCTGTACCACGGGTACGAGCTGCTGCTGCAGATGGGAATCCGCTCCTTGTTCATCTACCTGTGGGGAATCATGGATGGATCCAAAGGTGACATGTCCTTCCTGTCAGCTCCACTCTTCTCCTTTCATTTACCTCGCTGGTTTGGCACAAAACACCTGAGAGAATGGGGGGTTGCAGGTGGATTTGGTGTTTTGTTGACCTCATGTTAAAGGCAGAGGGTGTTTGGGGAAGCAAATGGAAACCTGAGGTTTTTCCAACTCTCTCCAAAGGCTTGTCCCGCACCAAGAACGAGCTGGGGCGCAACGAGGACTTCATGGAGCTCTACCAGCAGCTGCAGGACATGTTCTCAAACTCTGCTGTGACTCCTGAGAGTGGAAATGTTTGCAAGAGCACCACAGGTCAGGATTCCCCTCTGAGGGGCAGGATATTCCTGTTTAAACGTTGTGCTGCACTGGCTGCTGCTCTTTATTCCAGATTGAATTCTCAATATTCTGTCTCCTCCTCCTTCTCTCTCTCTCCCCTCGGTGGTTTTAGCTACTTTCAAGCAGGTTTTCCATGTTTGAAGTTTTTAATTTACTCTAAAATGAAGGTTAAAATACAACTGTTTCACTGCAAATCTTTTCCAGTGTGACTCTAACAAAAGTAACAGCACTTTCTCAAAAACTGGGTTTGACAATTTTCTTCTGTCAGCAATTTATTGGTTTTTTTAGAACCAATATCAGGATTTGAGTCTGACTCAGATAATTACAGTGGGAGGGAATGAAGTTCACTGAACCTTCCTGCTTGTTGCAGCTTTATTTACATCTTTCATTACTTTATTTTCTTTCCAGCGTCGGAAAAGGAAAAAGAATTTGTCTACAGCCATCCAAAATTAAAGAAATTGGAAGAAATTGTAATAGAACACTTCAAATCCTGGAAACAGGGATGTTCTGGTGAGTACCAACAACTCAGAGGAAAACCTGTAACTTGTGGGAGACGCCTCTTTCTTTTTTACTGATAATTTTGTTAAAACATGGCATTTTCAAATGCAGCAGATGAAGCCAAGAGTGAAGGCTCAGCTGGGGACACGAGGGTGATGATCTTCTCCTCGTTCCGGGACAGCGTGCAGGAAATCGCGGAGATGCTGGCGCGGCTCCGCCCGGCCGTGCGGGCCATGACCTTCGTGGGACACTCCTCAGGGAAAAGCACCAAAGGCTTCACCCAGAAGGAGCAGCTGGAGGTGAGGAGAGAGGAGGCTCGGACCAGGAATTGGTGATGAAGAGCATGGAGTGCGTAAATAACTCCAGGGGTATGGACTGTGTGGCAGAGGATGAGCTTTAAGTGTCGTTAGTGGAGTCCAGTGGTTTCCAGAGTCTCCAAAATTGTACTCACTGAGCAAAATAGATCAGTAATTTATGCATTTATTTTTAAAAATATAAATAATATGTACATTACACTAACAACTGCTAAATTCAGATGTCAAAAATCTGGGGAAGATGCGAACACGTGCTGTGGGAATTTTATTTTTCTCCTAGGTAGGAAAGGTAAGATCTAGCATTAAATTCTAATCTAGCAAAGCTAAAAAAAAAAAAAAAAGACTATCCTTAAAATATTTAATTGCTAAGGTGGGAGGATCAGTTTGACAAGAATACCATGGTTGGAGACAAAATGAGGTGTGCTTATTTCCCTTTATTTTGGGGAAAAACCTCTTTATTTTAGAACTCTAAACCATGGTTGAAGAGTTGGTTGAAGAGTTGGGTTTAGAGTTGGGTTTAGAGTTGGGTTTTGTGTTGGGTTTTGTGTTGGGTTTTGCGTTGGTTTTGCGTTGGTTGAAGAGCTAGTTGAGAGTTATTTTAGAGTTAAAGAGTTGAAGTGCTGATGTTGGTCACACTGGGTTGTGCTGTTTGATCCCAAGGCAGCGGCTGGGAAATCTAAAAAGACAAAATTCTGTTGTTTAGGAATGCAAATCCCTTTTCCTGGCTGAGCTGCTCGATCCCGTTCCCTCTGTCCCTGCAGGTGGTGAGGAGGTTCCGGGAGGGCGGCTACAACACCCTGGTGTCCACGTGCGTGGGCGAGGAGGGGCTGGACATCGGCGAGGTGGATCTGATCGTGTGCTTCGACGCTCAGCGCAGCCCCGTGCGCCTGGTGCAGCGCATGGGCCGCACCGGCCGCCGCCGCCACGGCCGCATCGTGGTCATCCTGGCCCAGGGCCGTGAGGAGAGGGTGAGTGCAGCATGGCCAGAGAACCAGGGAGGGCCTGACCCTCAGGGATCAGCCCAGCTCCTGGCTCTGCACATGGATACCCAACAATCCCTCCCTGGGCATCCCTGGCAGTGCTGGCCAAAGGCTCCTGGAGC
>VZSR01000520.1:48887200-48902543 GCA_013398615.1 Brachypodius melanocephalos | reverse complement strand
GCAGTGCCCAAGGCCAGGCTGGACATCAGGGTTGGAGCAGCCCGGCACAGTGGGAGGTGTCCCTGCCGTGGCACTGGGTGGAATTTAAGGTCCCTTTAACCCAAACCATTCTGTGATCCTGTGGTGTCTTCAGAACAGACAAATTTATTGAAACACCTTCAGCTAACAGATGTCTCACAAGATAAATTTCCTGCTTGCTTGCTCAGGTCCCCTCAGACCTGAGCTCCTGCCCATCGAGAAGGGCTAAACCCAAACATGGCCATTTTACACTCAAAGTGTCTATTAAATATTGCCCAGTGCTTTAAGTCATTGGATGATGGATTAATTAAACATCCTTGCAGTTAACCCGCCCTCACCAAACCTGCTCACAGAAACCTGTCACTAATCTGGGGAGGGAACCTGCTCCCTCTCACCTGTGGCCTTCACCATACTGTACTGATGTTTCATTTGTGAGGAAAATCAATAGGGAATAATAGTTCTGGTTATTAATAGGGAAAAATAGGGGAATAAGAAATTAAATAGGGAGTATTTCTAATAAGGAATTAAAACATAAAGGAAACCTGGGAATCTGAAAACCCCCAATCCAGACCATTCAACCCCTCCTGATGCCTGAGGGAAACCTTTCCTCTGAAGACAGAACGAGCCCTTACTTGTGAAGCTTCTGCAGTTCCTTCTCAGACCAACCATCAGCTGCCCTTGGAAAAAGTTCCAGAGATTTCTGCCTCTTTGGCCTCTCGTGCTGTCTCTGTTTTGCTGCTGAGGGTCTGGCACTGCTGGAGGCTCCATTGCTGGTTTTTAGCTGGGATTCTCTGGCATTCCTGTCCTTTGTGTGCAGTTCCTCCTTCCTGGTTTCGGGCTCGGTGTCGGAGTCCAGCCAGCGCCTGGGAGGGTTGGTCCTGCCCTGTGTCCTCCTGGCCTGAGCAGGCAGGGTGGAAGCTCTGGGCTCAGGGGCTGTTTTCCCTTCAGAAGGGGGCTCAGACTCCTCACTGGACTCGGGCCCGCTCAGCCTCACCAGCACTTTCTGCGTCCTTTGGCCACAGGGCCTGTTTGCATCATCCCTGGAACTTTTAGAGCCAGAGCACCGTTTCCAGTTTCGAGACTCTGGCTTTAATATCGATTTCATTTTCCTCCTGATCAGCAGAGGGGTGTCCTCACTGGACTGCTCCTCCTCATCCTCCTCTGAGGGCTCCTGGGTGAGGAGAACCCTCTCCTTTCCCTGGAGGTGCTTCTTGGCTGACCTGAGGGAGTTCCTGTAGCCCTGCTCGTACATGCTCAGCTCTCCAGAGCCTGCTGCTCTCCTTGCTGCCTGCGGGGCTCCACTGCTGTGTCTGTTCAGCCCCTTGGTGTTTAAGGAATTCCCCCTGGCAGGGAGCTGGGGTTTTGTTTTTGTGCCCCTGATTCCAGGATCGCTTTCCTCCTCCTCAGAAAGGGGCTGTCTGCCCTTCCTGCTGCCAGCAGGTCTGGAGTCTCCTCTGGAAGAGGCTCCTCTGTCCGTGCCTTTCCCTGCAAGAGACGGTGCCAGAGCCCCTCAGGGGGTGCAGGGTGGGTCCTGCTGTGCCTGCAGCACAGGGATCTGCACCCCTCACTGAGCTTTACCTGCCAAACTACAAACTCAGAGCTGCTCTCCGAAACTCTACAGACCGAGCAGGCACAGCCCCAAAGCTCTGCTCGTGCTCCAGAGAGCTCTTCTGCAGGAAACATTGCAGCTGCTTCAAGAGAGAAATTTCTGCTTTATATTGCACATTCTTCTCAGGCTTCTATCACCTCCCAAATTCTACTAAAACCTAAGTTTTGTTAAAAGCTCTGTGAATAGATTTTTTTTGGCCAGCATTTCATTTCTTTCATCCACAAAGCCAGGCTCCCAGGTCACTGGGTTGGTGAACTCCAAAGAGTCTAAATCCTTCCATTTCAATTTCCAGAATGAAATCCCTGTGTTTCCATTATGTAATTAACAAAGTGATTTACAGACACAGTTCTTGTTTGGAGCTGAAACTCCACATGAACACTAATCTGATGATTCTTCAGAGAAAAGGCAGCTGATCACAAAAATATCTGAATCATTTCTTTGCATTAACAGACCCAACCCTACTGCTCCAGCACCCAGCTCACAATCCCAATGATTCCATCAAGAATTTGAAAATAGAAAAAAAAATTAGTTTTTACCTTTACTTTGGCTTTTTGGCATTTCCTCTGTTGTCTTCATGCCTTCCTTTGGTTTATCCTTCTTGGAGATGAAACTGGTCTTTCTTTTGTGTTTTTCACTACTAAACATCTTCAAAATAAAACAATTGACTCTAAAATTAATTTAATCTCCTTTTCTTCAGGCTGAGCCCCTTTCCCAGCTCCCTCAGCTGCTCCTGGGGCTTCAGCTCTGTTTCCTTCCCTGGAAATGCTCCAACCCCTCAGAGTCTCCCTTGCAGTGAAAGGCCCAGAACTGACCCCAGGATCTGAGGTGGGACCTCACCAAATTCCTGTCTGATATAATTATCTTTAAAAAAAATCCAATTTCCCCCCACCAGAAACATTTCCCCATTGTGTCAGATTTAGAGACCACAATTATCTGATAATAAGGACATAAGACCATTTTTTGGTGTGTTTTCTAATAGTTTGATCACATTTCCAAGATTTCCTTCCTCTTCAGGTGCCTCTAAGAGCTGCACCTGTTCTGTTCCCCACCTGGCCATGGTTAATAATTCTATCTCAGTCACACTGAAGGGGATCTTACCAGGCTCAGATAATCCACCCCCCCATTTTCTATGGTGACATTCAGGTTCTGATCCACAAACTCCCTCTGCCCACACCAGAAGTTCATGGGGGGTTTGACCAGGCGCCCGCTGCGAGTGTAGACCCTGCTCGAGTCACTCCTGGAGCTGTGCTTTGGTGTTATGACTGCAAGGAGATAAAAAAAGCCCAAAGAGAGAAGAATTTTGTCCCAAATGTTGCGTGGAAAATTCAGTTTTGCAGGTTTCACAAGCAGAGGAATAATGCTGTGTTTAAACAGCACTACAAGGGAAATGTAAAATACACCCAAAGTTGTTCTTTTCAAAGCACTGTGATAGAAATAACAGGACTGAAGTAAGAAGCTTCACAAATTATAAAATTTACTGTGGGGAATTTTTTACTTTTCCTTTGTTTAGAAGGTTATAAATACTGTGAAAGTCGTTTGAGGAGGGAGAGTGATCAAGAAAAGTTGTCACATGGAACAGGTGCTCACTGAGACAAATGAGAGTGAAAAATAAACGGGAATGATGAGAGAAATGCATAAAGCTTTTATAGTGCCAGCAAGGAAATCTGATTGCAGCAGAAACAAACAGCACAAGCGGGTTTGGGAAAGGCCCATTGGACAAAGAGCCCAGAAAAAAATCTGAGTTAAACCCCAAAGCTGTCAGTGCCCGTGGCAAGACAGGAACTGCAAAGGCTGAGCCAAACCAAGAGGCTTTTACAGCTTTACAACCATCCCCTGGAAACACAGCCAACATAATGAACCCACTCCAGGCACCCCAGGTGTGTTTTCCAAAGGAAAGGATTGTTAAATACTCACAGATGTTCTCCTCATTCCCTGGTGACACCTCATAGGTGGAGTTCCTCAGTGCAGGTTTCCTTGCATTGCTCGCTGAGCCTCCTGCAGTTTCCACCACTTCAGTTCCCCCCACAGGGTCATTCTCCTCATTTTCTTCCACACCACTCTCTTGAATTCGTTCCTTCCTGATGGTTTGGAGTTTGAGACAAGAAACAATAACCACAGAGGAAGCTGTTCTTTAACAAACAGTGGAGATGTGAAGCCCTGGTGGGCAGGAGCCCGCTGGCTTCATGCCCATATCTCAAGCATTTCACACTCTGGTGTAATATCCTCCAAAAGCAAAGTCTCAATGAACACTTAGAACGCTGCCATGAAAGAGAATCTCCAAAGAAGTTACCTCCTCCTCTCCTCAAGGAACTCCTCCACGTAATCCTTCCACCTCCTGGAGAAGCCGAAGGTGAATCTCTTGATGAAGCGGTAGGGGCAGCCTGAGGGGAGCACAGGGGGCATCAACAGCAGCTCAGCAGGGCTGGCACTCCCCAGGGGACAAAAGAACCCCCAGAGCCTGCTAAACCCAAACATCAGAGGGACTGAGCCACACAATCCCATCCAGCACACTGCAGCCACTCTCAGGCCTAGGAAAGCTCTGCAGCACCAGAGCCACTCTGCTCACAAGCCTTATGCTGCTCTTCCTTCTCAGGATATTAAAATAGAAACAAATCTAAGTTCTGAGCAAAGGAAGGAATAAAATCTTCGAGTCAGAGAGCAGCCAGGTCAGGTATTCATCAGCAGAGACCCCAGTGCTGCAAGTGAGAAGGAAACAGTGAAGTCACAGACACATCTTTAGGCCTGAAAGAGCCAACAGTGAAGGTGTGATGGGTAAAAAAATGGTGTAGCACACCTGGGGCACACCTGTGTTAGGGGAATTAATGCTGAGAGAAGGGCTGGAGCTGGAAGGGAAATGGGGGATCAGGCTGGAGATCAGGGAAAGGTTCTTCCCCCAGAGGGTGGAATAAGCACTGGAAAAGCTCCCCAGGGAATGGTCCCAGCCCCGAGGCTGCCAGAGCTCCAGGAGCCTTTGGCCAGTGCTGCCAGGGATGCCCAGGGTGGGATTGTTGGGGGCTCTGGGCAGGGACAGGGGCTGGAATGATCACTGTGGGTCCCTCCAGCTCGGGATATTCCATGATCCCAAGTAGTTATCCCACCTATGCCACAGAGTATCTTTGTGTGCTCAGAGCTGCTGTGAGCACTGACAAGCAGTGAACGTGCCAGAGGAGCACACGGAGCAAGGAGAAGAGAACAAACCCTGTATTTCCATCTGCATGGAAATCCCATTTCCTCACAAACCGCCCCATGCCCCAAGCTGAAGCAGTGTGTGATCTGTGAGCGGTTCAGCATCAGCAGCTCACCTTCACTCCTCATGGCAGCTGAGTCTATCTTGCCCTGCAGCTGGTAGACAGCTCCCGAGGAGGTTTTCACCTGGTTGTGGGTGAGGCGCTCCGTGACGGCGCTGCTGTGCCACAGCCCCTGCCTCATGTCCCTGCCAAAGACACAACAGCAACACACAAATCACTGCCAGGAGGGATCCCAGCCCGCAATGCTGACACTCCATAGGGGAACAGTGCTGATCTCTGCTTTCCCAGGGGTTCAGGTGCTGCCAGGATGTGCTCTGGGCTCGCTTTTCCTCTCTTAGCCTGGAGCTGACACAGCTCTGCCTCTCCTGACGTTGGGGCAGGGGAAAAACTGAGTATGTCACTGCTGCAGGTGTCACTCAGGGGACATCAGCTGGACTGAGCCAGCTCAGCATATCAGCCCAGCTTGGACAGGGCTTGGAGCAGCCTGGGACAGTGGGAGGTGTCCCTCTGTTCCCTTGGATGGGCTTTGAGGTGCCTCTCAACCCAAACTGCCCAGAGCTATTTGATATTTATTTCTCTGAAGCTTTCTGATTATGATTCCCTGGATGCTGGCTCTCCTCCTCTTGCCCACACAAAGGAATTATCTCTTCCTTGATAAAGCAGCTTAAGCTCTGCACCATCACCTGGTGCTTGATGTCCAGGGTTTACTCTGCATTTAAATAATAAACTAGTTCTTACTTCCTTTTCCCTTCCACACAGATTTCCGTGTTTCCAGGCAGTGCTCTAATCCTCCAGCTGCTCAGGCAGATGTTTGGCTGTTTCAGAAAAAAAAAAAAAGAAAATAAATCACTTAGAAGTATTTATTAGCCAGCACCTCTCAATGATCAGATCCAATAACAGAAACATCTCTTTCAGCATCTTCTAAGCTACAAATCTGGAATATTAGAGATTATCTGATCTTTGGCTCAATGCTGAAGGTAACTTGGTTTAATTCAGGAAACACAACAAACTCTCTTGGCCACGGTGAGGGAAAACAAGTCCAGATTGCAATCCCAGATTTCCCCAGGGAGCAAGGGAAACACAGGCCTTGGGCAGGAGTGCTTGTGCCAGGTTCCCAGGGAACTCCAGGGATGCAGCACTGCTTTCCTAGGATTTATTCAGAAAGGGAGGAATGCTGCAGGCTGCACAGTGCTCTCCTAAGAAAAGATTCAATTGAACAGGAGCCTGGATGTTCCACAGGAAAGCCAAGCCTTTCCCCTCCCCATCGGCAGGGCACATTCCTGGATTGCCCAGCTGGAATCTCCTCCCTGGTTTTGAGCAGGCAGCCAGGAGCTGGCAGGGCCCATGATCACACCACGGTTTCTGCATACTAAGCCAAAAGTGCTTCTTTTACACAAAAAAACCCCCAAATCCTGAACATTTGTCATCTTGGAGTACAGAAAAAAAGAAACCCTTTGCATGGGAAAATTTACTGGTAAAATCTAGTGGAATAACAGTTTATTCTCTTCTGACTGCTCCTTGCTTTTGACAAGAAAAAGAATAACCTCGAGCTATCAGCCCAGAGGAATCTCTCACTTCCCCATAAGGATTATTTTCTCCCACCTCTTTGTGTGCTTTGCCAGCAGGTTGATCAGCAGGAGGTTTATCCAAAGGGGGCTTGGGTTCTTCTGCCAGCTTCTGCCTCCTTGGAAAATGGTCTGGAGAGCAGAGCATGATGCTGCACAAACTCTGTGAGGGCTTTTCAGGATTGGTCTCTGGTGCCTTTTCCACTGCTGGAGCAGCTGGTTTGTTACTGGCCTCCAGCTCTCTCCTGTCTTCAGGAAACTCTGGACCTTTTGCTTCTCCATTTCCCCATCTTCCTTCTACCCCATTTCCCCAAGGAAAGTCCTTTACTCGCAAAGGACTAGAAACTGTACTTTGAGACATTGCTTCATCCACTTCTATAGATTCCACAAGGAAAACATCCACATCATCCTTATCAGCATCCACATCCTCTGCAGGCTTCTTCCCTGGCTGCTCAGCACCAGCAGGCTGGGCTAAAGGATTCTCTGCAGCTGTGGAAGGAGGAATATTCTGCTGGGTTTGGGTTGGAGGTGGTCTAGCTGCCCATTCAAAGGAAAAAAATAGGATTAACAAAGAAATTAGGGATATTTAAGCAACAGGCTGCTCAGGGGTGGGGGAGTCCCCATGCCAGGAGGGATTTAAATCCCTGTGGATGTGGCACTGGGGGACATGGGGCAGTGCTGGGGGAACAGATGGATGGTCTCACAGGGCTTTCCCAAGCTCAGCAATGCCAGGGTTCTCTGACTGGAGGAAGTTTGTGTCCTCCAGAGCAACCCCAGTACCTTTGTGCTGCTGCTGCTGCTGCTGCCACTTCACCCTCAGGAAGAACTTCTGGGGGGTTTCCAGCAGGGGAGGCTCTGCAGGGAGCGCTGCTGGGGGCTCAGCCCTGCGAACCTGAGGCTGAACTGGCTCTGGAAAATAACCAGACAAAAAAAACCCACCTAAACTCTCTTTCGATTTTGGGAAGAAAAACATTTTCATAGGGGGGTGGGGGCAATATGATTTTAAAATATGCTTTTTATTTAAAAAAACCTACAGAATCCCAGACTGGTTTGTGCAGGAAGGGACTTTAAATCCCATCTCATTCCATGGGCAGGGACACCTTCCACTATCCCAGGGCATTCCAACCTGGCCTTGGACACTTCCAGGGATCCAGGGGTGCTGCTCTGGGCACCCTGTGCCAGGGCCTGCCCACCCTCATTGTCAAAAAGGGTCACATCCAGCTTGGTGGCAGCTGCAAACCTGCTGAGGGTGCACCAAATCTCACCATGTCATGGATAAAATGATTAAAGATAAAGGCCAGCAGGGAGAGCCCAGGAAGTTGTCCCAGTGGGATTTCAAACCCCAAGCAAGGTTCTGTGAACCTTTCTCTCTTCTCTGCACAGACCGTGTGGAATAGCTACAGTAATTTGATTTATTTTTTTAGTTACAAAGTGGTTTTGAAGGTGTTGTATGGGTCGAGCCCACTCATGAACACAACAGAGGAACAGAGCCAGACTGAGGCAGAGGGGGAGAAAACCCAGAGGGAGGGAATCCTTTGTGATACAGGGCAGGGAAGAGACATCAGCACTGCTACAGACACATTTCAGCACTAAAAACACCTCACCATCCAACTTTTTTTTTAATCCCAGCCATCTGGGGTGCAACCAGTGCTGGTGCTGGTGTTTTTTACACCCACCAAGGTGCTCTGGCTGTTTTTTCCAGATTCTCAAAGAGCCATGAGTGGGACACAGAGGGAAAATGTTCACACCTGAGACAGCTCTCCTAGAGAAGCTGTGGAACAATCGTTGCTTCCCAAGCGTGCCCAGGCTCTGGACTGATGGGTGTTGGTGTCAGGGAGCTTTGTTCTCTCCATGGGCCTTCCAAGGCAATTAGCAGCAGCACTGAGAGCTCTTTCCTACCAACGGGTGACTCCAGTGTGTTCCAAAATAATCAAAAACATTCGGGAAAAGGAACTATTAATAATTCCTGTCATTGTGGGATTGTGGAGTGGCGTAAACAAAGAATTAAAAGGTTTAGGAGAACGTGAAAATCAGGGATGTCACTTACTGCAGGGCAAGACGCCTGAAAGCTCCATGAACTAAACTCAGATCTACAGCTTTATGCTTTTTATTCCAGGTATTCTGAAGGCAAACAAACCATTCTCACGGAGTCACCGAGGGCCCGTGGAACTCACCTGGTCCCGGCTGGGCGCTGCCCTCCGCCCGGGCCGTGCCGGGCCGGTGCTGCCGGGCCTCGGGGCTCAGGATCACGTCGGTGGCGATCCTGAGCTGCTGCTCCGCCCGCGCCTTCATCCGCTGGAAGATCTTGGCCGGCGAATCCTGCCCGGGCGGCTCCGGAGCGCAGCGCTTCGGCGGCCGCTCGGCGACGGGGCCGGCCCGGGTGTCGGGGCCATCCCGGAGATTCGGCCGCTGCTCGGCGACGGGGCCGGCCCGGGTACCGGGTCCAGGCCCGGGGCCAGCCTGGCGCTCCGGCCCCACGAGCGGCGGGCCCGACGCGCGGCTGTTCCCAGCGGCGAGGCTGTTCTGGTCCTGCAGGAGCTGCTTCAGCGGCGTGAGCGTCCCCGCGGGGATGCTGTTGAGGGACACCGAGCGGAGCGGCGGCTGTCCCCAGAAGAGGCGGCGGCTGGGGGTGGCGATGATGTCGCAGACCCTGTCGCGGCAGTCCCGGGCGGGTCCCGGTCTCATCATGGCTGCGGATCGGCCCCGCCGCTCCGGTGGCGATCACAGGCAGGCCCCGCTCCCCTCACGGCGGCCCGCGCGCAGATTCGAGCACAGCCGCCGCGCCCGCCCATTGGCGGGAGAGTGCGCAACTGCGGGCCGAGACCATCGCGCGCTGGTGTGGGGGGTGTCAAGACATAGAGGCATTGCCGGGCGGCGGTGAAGCAGGCCGGAGCAGGCTGGGGCTATGCCCGAGCTCCCCTCTCATTGGCGCGGTGGTGCGGTCCGCCCGTGGGCGGGCTCCGCAGCCGTTGGCGCAGAGGCGGGAGAGGCGAGGCGGGACCGGGTTCCTCAGGAATGGCTTGAACCCACAAAGAGTCGCGGCATCCTTGTGGAGTGTGGTTGGGATTTACGGGAGCCTTTCCGGCATGGACGAGAGGAGGCTGGGCTGCGGGGCCATTGCCGCAGGAGGGACGGAGCGGGGCCGGGCGGAGGCACAGCCTGGCTGGCCCAGCCCCGGCGCGGCCGGACGGGCTCGGAGGAGCCGCCGCAGGTGAATAACGAGAGGTGCGAGGGGCCCGGAACAGCCAAGCGGAGTCCTGGCCCCTGTAAGTGTGCAGGGCTGTGAAGAGAGCCGTTAGTGCACGCTATTAACTAATAAATTGTGGATTAAATTCGAGTTCTGGTCTGTCTTGTCTGAAGATTCTGTAATAGGGGTTCATAGTTCAAGTGGGAAATAGGGGAAGTTACTTGAATAATGCATTAAAAAATACTCGATAAATCGGAATCCCAGGTGTAGCCAGCTGTACCCGCAGTGGGATCGGGTGTGTCTGATTCCTAAATCAGCCCCAGCAGGTGGGTTAGAAACTCAGCTCTGGGCAAGAAATTACTTCGGTGTGTGCCTGTTAGTAACAAACAGCTGCGTTAAAAAAACAAAAAAAAACCAAAAAAAAAAAACAAAAAAAAAAAAAACAAAAAAAAACAAAAACAAAAAAAAAACACCAGGGTGTTATTTCGGGGTCCTGTTTGCTACTTTGTAGCTTGTTACAATAAAGACTTTGTGTTCGTTATGGGAAATTCGTGTGCTAATTAGCAGCCCTGTTAATAGAGCAGACAGGGAGCTGTGCTTGCTGCTCCCCAGCCTGCCGAAGAGCTCAGGAGAAGGAACCCCAGGGAACAGGGTCGGGGGAGGGAGCCCTGAGCTGCTCACAAAACCAGGGATCAATGGATTTCCTCTGCTGGCATCTGCCCTGGCCTTGGCTCCTGTGCCGGGAAAGAATCTTGGCAGATCTCAGGGAATATTCCCCTGCTGGAATAGGGAAGGAGAAGATGGAAAAGTTACAGCAGGGCTAGCAAGCGACAGCTGTGTTTAGGTGTCACCTCAGTTAAGTGTCTGATTGTGGTTTCTGATGCACTGACTTCATACAGATGGCAAGGCTCCATTTGGTTTCATTTGTCCTTAAAAAGCACAAAAAAACCCCATTCAATCCATAATTTACTCCTTGCATTTAATGATAGATTAGTGCTCCCATAGTTTGTTAACTCCTTATCTGCTCAGCTGTTGCCTAAATCATGAAAAAAAATCTCATTTTTCTCCAGTTACTTGGAGAAGCCACCATTGTGCCTCCTTTCAGGAACAAAAAAGAACCCACGGGAAGTCAAGTGAGGGGAAATTCCTTCTTTCCAGGAACAAACGTGTGTGTGAGGTTTGTGGGTGTAATTTGGGCAGTTGAGGAATTCATACAGGTTCTGGTAGAATTCCTAAGATTTGTTGGCATGGCCGAGCAGGTCCCCTCTTGTTTGTGTCACCAGGTGCCAGTGGAGCTTCCCAAATGGAATCCCAGACTGGTTTGGATTGGAAGGGACCTTAAATCCTTAAACCCCATCCCTTCCACCATCCCAGGTTGCTCCAACCTGGCCTTGGACACTTCCAGGGGCAGCCGCAGCTTCTCTAGGAATTGCATTCCAGCCCCTTCCCAGCCAGGAATTCCTAATTCCCAATATCCCCTCTAAATTTTCCCCTGGCAGAAACACTCCTTTTTCATAAATAGCGTTTCTTGAATCATTTTTAAGCTTGTTTGCTGTTTGTGCCACAAAGGAAGAGATCAGGTCCATTATTCAGAGAAGAAAGACTAATCCAGACTAAGCAGGAAAAGCTGTGGAGGACAAAGGAGTTAATTTGATTTTTGTGGAGTGTGGTTGGCCCAGCAGCCGTGGGTGGTTCTGGGGCACAGCAGGTGCACCTGGAGACAATAAATGCAAATTTAGCTCAAGGCCTCTGAGCGACTCCTCAGCATCATCAGCTGCTTGTGCCATGGGTTTAAGAGGAGAAAAGTGGCTTTTGGTGGGATTCATCCGTGTGGATCTCTGCAGTCGCCAGAAAGAACCTAAAATTGGGAGTCTGGCTGCCTCTCTTTGGGAGGGTGGCTGATACCAATCAAAACTTCAGGGGAAAATGAAGAATTAATCATGGGGCATGGATGATTGTTGCATTATAAGAGTTTTCCAAGCCCCCCTTCTGGGCTTGTGCCTCTAGCTCCCAGTGGAGCTGCAGCCCCTGCAGCTGAAGTTTCCTGCCCTGGGTGGATCAGCTGTTTTGGCAGCAGCTGTAGAAACACAACCCCAAAACTCTGTGGTGTGGATTGTGCAGCCCATACACCTCAGTGAGATCTGCAGTGTGGGGTTAAAGTGGGGAAAATAAACCCAAAACACCCCTTGCTTGTGCTTTATGGTGTTTTTTCATTGAAATATTTAAGGTTTTCCCCTTTTTTGGGGAGGTTCCTTTGACAAGTCTTGTCAGTTAATCAATACTGTAAATTATATCTATTAGGTATAGAGGTATAAGAATAAATGTTCATTCAGCTTTTTGGGATCTTAATTAATTGTATGTCTGGAAATAAAACTCTAATACTCCTTTTGTTTGGGGGAGCTGGAAGAAAATACTTACATTTCATATATTTATACATATCTAGGTTTGGCTTTAAAATGCAGAAACACAGAATAATCTTTGTTAAACCTCAGGAAACCTTTTGCTGCTGCAAATTCCTGCTGGAATTCATTGTATGGACTGACAGAACACCCCACACGGTGCTTGGGATGTTTTATTCTTATTTCTTTTTTTTTCTTCTCTGGTTTAGGATTGTTTCTGTTCTCAGCTCGAAGGGAAGGGGGAAGGAGGGAGTGGGGAAGGAGGCTGCGCTTTGGGAACAGCAGAAAAATCACGAACAAAAGCCACTCTTGGAGCAGCTCGTTCCTTGTGAGGGAACATTCCTGCATCCCGAGGGGGAAGCTGGGGCTGCCCGACATTCCAGAGGGAAGGAAAAGCGATGGGAGAGGAGCGCTGTCCCCACGAGGTGGCAGGAGCTGCCTTCCCGCAGCCAGCCCGAGCTGTGCCCGCCTGGGATGCGGGACAGGGAGCTGTGTGGGGCACGGGGGAGCCCAGCATTCCCTGGATGTGGATCGGGAGAGCTGTGGGTGTCCATCCCTCACACGGAGCTGCTGCTCTCCTGCTCACGGATCCTCACACGCCACCGGAGCGTTTGGGCTGAGTTCCGCTGCCAGAAATGGCTTTGCCAGGGACAGCACCCAGGGAATGGCTGGAGCTGGGACAGAGAGGGTCAGGATGGAGATCAGGGAAAGGTTCTTCCCCCAGAGGGTGGAATAAGCACTGGAAAAGCTCCCCAGGGAACGGTCCCACCCACGAGGCTGCCAGAGCTCCAGGAGCCTTTGGCCAGCGCTGCCAGGGATGCCCAGGGTGGGATTGTTGGGGGCTCTGGGCAGGGACAGGGGCTGGGATGATCCCTGTGGGTCGCTCCAGCTCAGGATATTCCATGATTCCATGAATGATTTCTGATTTGAAAAGGAACCAGCCCTTAGGCAGCCGTTCTGGTGACTGTCACCTCCGTGACAACACTCTGCCTTCCTTCCTTCCCTCCTCCCTGGAATGGTTTTGCTTTGTGAGTTTCCAGCTGCTCCCCTCCTCAGCTGGAGTGAGGAGCAGCCTTCCTTGGGAACACGAACCCCAAGGGCTCCCGAGTGCTGCCCTCAGCCCTGCCCCACAGCTCTCATAACCTCAGCTCATTTTTATCTCACCTTTTATTTTCCCACTGCTGCTGGAGTGCATTCCTCAATATTCCCTGCAGTGCTTGGCTGCTGCTTTCTTGTTTCAGTGTTCCTGGCTAGTTCCTAACCCTTGGTTCTCGTGCTGGCCCTGTCCTTCACCCCACTGATTCTCTCTTTTCCTGGAGATTCTTTCCCTGGAGAACAATCCCAGCCCTGGAAGCACTGAGCCAGGCACTGCTGCTCCTTCTGGGCCAGTTTCTCTCTGAGTTTGGGGTTTGGAGCTTTGCCTGCACAGGAGCAGGAGGAATTCCCTGTCCTCCTGCTGAGCATCTTCCCCTGCATCTCCTCAGAATGACAATTTCCAGTTTGGTTATTAATTCCAGCTCTGGCTCGAGGTGTTTCTATGGGGCATTCAGGTGTAGTTTTATCTAAAATCCAATCACCATCCTGGTAATTAATCTGCCACCCCAAGCCCCCTCGCTGTCAGCCTGCCACGTGTTGCCTGGCTGGGCTGTCCCTTTGAACATTCTGGAGCTTTTTTGGGGCTGCTCATGAGTTTTGTGAAAATTGCCTGTGATAAGCTCAGGTTGTGGTCAGCTCATAATCTTATTTAAGCAGTGATTGAATAGAAAATATTTAGTTACCATCATAAAAAAGAAAAACAAATATTCCCCTCAGCATCTTTACAAGCACAAAAGATGAATATTTGTTTTATGCATTCTCCAAGAGTTACTGTATTGATTCCCAATAACAAATCCAAGCTATTACAGTAATTTCCCTTGTTATCCTTTAAAAACATCCTTGTTGTCTTTTCCCTTATTGGTGAAGCTTCATTTTCACTCATCTCTGTAACTTTCCTGATCTTTTGAGTGTTTTTGCTAAATGATCCCTTTGAGCAACCTCCATTGGTTACAAGGCTGATTTTTATTTAAAGATGGATTTGTTGTGCCTGTTATTAATACACAGCACGCTGTGGTGATGGAGTATCCTGGTTTGGGCTGGGATAGAGCTCAATTCCTTCCCAGGAGCTGGGACAGTGATTTGGATTCAGGATGAGGATAATAAGGAGCTGGGGTTAAACCAGAGGCTGACATTATTTCCCTGCAAGGTGAGATGTTCTCCCAGTGCCCCAAGATTGGGCAAGAAGTTATGCAGAAGTAACAAAGGAATTTTTTTTTTCTTTTGTGGCTCATAATTAGGACTGGTTTAAAAGGGATTTTTCTCTGATGGTCATCTCCCAGCAGTGAAATTGCAGTGTTTCCATTCAGGGAAGGGAAATCTGCTGAGAAATAACAAACAGCTCAAACTTGTGCATCTGGGCAAGCCCTGAGCTGAAATGGTGGAAAACAGGGCAGTGCTTAAGGCAGAGCCCTCTGCTTTCCCTGGTTTTGTTTTGTTTATTATTCACCAAGGCCTGAGCTGCTGCTGGAAACACTCCCTGTGTAATTCCCTGCTAAATAGAAATAGGGGGGGAAAAAAATGTTCTCCTCAGTTCTTTAAGGCAAGAGCTGGTAATTTCATTGTGTCCTGGAGCGTTCCTCCAGTGCTGATGGGATTCAGCCTGATGTGCATTAGTGCTGCCTTTTAGCATCGCCTTCAGAGGGAGCCCAAAAGCGCCCCTGGAGCTCCGTGGGCTGTTCTGGAGCAGGCACAGAGAGCTGGAGATCCATCCTTTACAGGGAATAGGAAATGTTAATGCACTCCTTAGCATTCCAATGGCACCGTTAAATATTCCAGAGCCTTATTAATTGAATATTTGATATTGCTGCAAGTGGCCTTGATCCTCACAATGGCATACTAATTCCAAGGGAAGGGAGAGGGAACACGTTCAGATTCCTGCAAGGAGTCCCTGCAAACGAGGCTTTTAACCAGACTGCATGAATGGGGTTTTGGGCAGGTCGCTGTGAACGCAGCAGGGACGTGGAGGCAACGGGGATGTGTTTGCATTTTGGGTTTCTGCACTTCCAGAGGCACGGGGGTGGTTTGCTGTTGGTACTGCAAGGAGAAGCTCAGGAATGGATTATCCCAGGGGGATCAAATCCTGTGGATCTCAGTCACCGACCCATCAGGGACACCAACGTGGTGATCCTGGGGTGTGGAGCTGAACCTTTCCCCTCTTGTTAGAATTTAAGGGAATTCCAGGCTTCTCCTCCCCTAAAGTCACAAAGAGTGGGAAGGTTTGA
>VZSR01000520.1:48876813-48887100 GCA_013398615.1 Brachypodius melanocephalos | reverse complement strand
CTGAGCTGCATTAATGACACTTTCTTTATTCGTGGTGACGTCTGGCAGGATGAGGAGGTTGTTTCATCCTTGTGTTCCCCTCATCCCAGGTTGGACATTGGGGTTTGGAGCAGCCTGGGACAGTGTGAGGTGTCCCTGCCCATCCAAGGGTGGCACTGCATGGATTTTAAATGTCCTTTCCAACTCAAACCAGTCTGGGATTCTGTGAAAAATCAGCTTTGCCCGTGAGCAGATAATCAAGAAAAGGGAAGGAGCAGAGTTTGGACTCTAGGCTAACTGGAGGAAATGACTGGAATATCCCATCTCCTTTTTGAAGCGTTAGCGGCGGGTCTGAAACGACGCTGTGACATTTCAGCCTTCCAGAGGCTGCGGGAGGGGAGGTCTCTGCGTTAGGGAGTGATGGATGGTGCTCCTCTGCTGAGTGCTTCCATTCTCCCGAGGTGCCTGGCGCAGTAAAGCCGAGCCCTTCCTCCTGACAGCCCCTCGCTCCTGTCCTGGTGCTGCCCTTGGAGCCCCTCTGATGGCTCCTGGCCAGGGCAGGGCACGAGCTCCGCCGGGATCCGTACAGCCCCTGCCACATCAAATCCCTGCTCACCCAGCAGCCCCCGTAAAGGTCTCTTTCCTCGGGGTTGATGGGTTCAATTGGGCAAACAGCTCCTTTCCTCCGGAGCTGTGAAGGATTTCGGAGCGTTACAGCTTCACGGTCTGTGCTTTCCGCTGGAATTATTGCTCTGTGCCTCCCTGGAATGTATTTACCTCAGCTCTCGCTGGCGGTGTTCCTCTGGAGCACAAAGAGCAGCAGGAGCAGAGCTGAGGAAGCAGAAATGGGGCCGTTTTTTTCCCATTGCCAGCCCCAAAAAGTGGGATTCGGGCACGGCTTCACCTGGGCAGGGCTGGCTGCTGCCAAGGAGGTGATTTTATTTCTGGCAGGGTTTGACACTGGCTGGGTGCTGCTGATCCTCCTGAGGATAACTTTATTCCTTACAGTGCTGGGATGCTTTGGGCTGGGAAGGGACCTTAAATCCCACCCAGTGCCACCCCTGCCATGGCAGGGACACCTCCCACTGCCCCAGGCTGCTCCAAGCCCTGTCCAACCTGCCCTTGGACACTTCCATTCCAATCCAAACCATCCCTGTGGTTTTGTGGCTGCTCCCAGGGCAGCTGTGGGATCTTGGAGCCCATTCCCTCTTTCTGTGGGATATCCTCAGTGCATCCTGTAAGGCAGGGACAGGAATCTGAAGCATGAACCCAGTGGTTTTGGGATGATTCCTGCCTTTCTGTGTCAGCCCTCTCTGGAAAACAAAGCCAAGAATCCCATTTTTTGGTTTGGTTTTCTTGAGCCCGGCTTTGTTTGTGCGTTCCCAGTGCCCCAGAGCTGTGCTGAGCCCTCACTGTGTGACAGGAAATGTGCCTTGGGGTGGGATAATAATGCTGGGACAAATCCCTGCCTTTTTGTGTCTCCACTCAGCTCTGGAGTCGTGCCTTGTGGACCTGTCTGAACCATGCACTGCTCCAGAGGGAACTGAGCCTTTCCCAAACCAAACAGGATGGGAATTTCCACAGGATCTCCTGTCAGTCCTTCCAGCAGCTGGGAAAAGCAGCCTTGCCCATGGTGCATCCCCCACTGCTGGCACACCTGCAGGAACAGCACCTGAGCTGCTTTCATCGCACTCCCAAGCTCTTGATTCACACCTGGCAGGATAAGGAGTTTGTCTCATCCTTATGTTCCCATCAGCTCAGGGTATTTTTCCCTTCCCGAATCATTTGGGATGCCCGGAGGAGATCACTGCAGTGTCACCAGTGAGTTTAGCAGGCAGGGCTGGGAATCAGCTGGAAAATCAGTGCTTGGGAAAGAGGAGACGCAGGTGGGTTGGTGATGTGGGGAGAGGGAACGGAGAGCTCCACTCAGCTGGAGCCTTTCACAGCCTTGGCCACGATGGAAATGAAAGGGAGTGCAGCACTCCCTGTTAAAGTTACATTATGGAGGGGCTTTTCACCACCCCACGCTGTGTATCGTCAAATTACAGCGAGATAAGCAAAGTTCGATTTGCCCACAGTCTGGGAGACAAAGTCTTTTATTTGAGATTCAATTTCTACCACCCGTGTTTCTGGAATTATAAATGTAATTAACTGACTGCGGTGTGACAGTGACAGCTTGGAAGTGCTAAACTGCTGTAGTTTTATATGGAAAAAAATCCATCCTTGTGCAAGCTGGAGGGGGGCCTTTGCTGGCTGCTCTCCCTGGGAAAAGAAAGGCAAAACCTCCATTTTTTTGCCATAAAAGAAAAACAGTTTTGTTGTTTAAAGGCTCTGGGATGTTTCCAAATTGTTCTGTTAAGAAGCTGAGAAATAAATACATATCGTAAAATGAATTTAATTTGGGCTGGCACTAAAACTCACGATGAAACAAGGATCATAAAAATCCCATGGGAACTCCAGGCTGGGAATGGACATTTGCAGGCATCTCTCTCTCCATACTGCCTGGGAAGGAGGAGTGCTTTTGGGAATGGCACGAGGTAATGCCCAATTTATTGCTGGAAGAGCCCTGGGACGCAGACCCTGAGTGTGTGCAGCACCCACCCCCTGCAGTTCCCACACCACCCTGCCTTCACCTTCCCTCGATTTTTTTTGTCTACAATTGTTTTTAGAAATAGAATCCCAGACTGGCTTGGGTTGGAAGGGACCTCAAATCCCATCCAGTGCCACCCCTGCCGTGGCAGGGACACCTTCCATTATCCCAGGCTGCTCCAAGCCCCATCCAGCCTGGCCTGGGACATTTCCAGGGATGGAAATACTGCAGTAACCTGCTTATTGCAGGGAAAAGGTTCCAGAAGGATCAGCTTGGCACTGACCTGGCACAGAAAATGTGAACCTTGTCCAGTTTACAAGCACTGAAAAGGTCCTACAGTGAGAAAGACCAGGAAACTTCCTTAAATCTCCTGGGATCCTCCTTTATTCAGTCATTCTCCTTTCCAGGGAAGGGGGTCAGGGTCTGTGGGGCTGGGAATGCCCAGGCAGGGATCCCAAATTCCAGGTCAAACTCTCTTTCCCAGGATTGAAGGGAGATCCTGGGAAGAACACAGAGATGTTAACCAGTCCTGCTTGCTCCTGGCCTTAGCAGGAATCCATTCCACAGGAAAATCTTGGAGGCATTTCATGGAAAATGGTGGAAGTGAACATGGGACGGAGTGCGCAGTGCAGTTCAGTCCTTGTTTGCACAGAGCCTGGTTTGTGTTTCACTCTGAGTGATTGATCCAGCAGCACTGCCATTTTATATAGATATAAAATATAAAAAAACAATATATATAAATATAAATATAAATATGTAAAATTTTATATATAAAGAAATATAAACAATAATCTGATCCGTGTGAAACTCAGCTCCCTTTTGCATTCCCAGAGCTCACCTCAGGGTTCAGCTGGGCTGGGGTTTGCTGCTCTGACCTCTCTTATTCCACCCCAGGGGAGCCCAGCCAGCCCTGGGTGTTCCCTCCACATCCCCCAGCTCTCTGCCTGCCCCAAAAATTCCAGGATGCAATCTCCCACCGTTAAGCACAGGAGCAGCAAGTCAGCCCTGGAAGTTTATTTACAGATCCTGGAGATGCACAGTCCTTGCATTCCATTGACCAGGGCAGGGATGGGATGGATTCCAGGCCCAGAGCTGTGAAAATTGCTGCGGGTTTTTGCTGGATTCCCCACGGGTTCCACCTGTGCCAGGTGATTCGTGATCCAGCAGCCAGAGGGTCGCTGGTGGCTGCTGTAGGATTGAGCCTCGTCTCTCAGTCGCTGTCAGTGTGGAACTCGTGTGCTCAGCCACCTCCTGCTCCTCCAGTACATTAATTTAATTTATAATAATTAGCACAAATGTTCAGCATCCCCACATTTTCCAAGAGCTGTGGAACCAGCCTTGTTCATCTGGAGAACATCTCTGCAGCAGCAGCAGCTCCTGCAAGGGGGTGAGGCCAAGGCTTCCTTCTTCTCCTGTTCTCTTCCCATCGATATTTTGGGCACAGATTGAGGCTGGAAGGATCTGCCTGGGCTTCCCTCACTGCTGCCCTCAGGAGCATCCCTGGGTGATGATCACTGCAGAGTGGGTTTGGTCCTCGCCCCCGTGCCCCCAGCAGGGTTCTGCTGACTGCTCAGTAGAGATTTGTGACCTTTCTGGAGGTTCTTCCCACAGTTTGTTCTGCTGTGTCACAGATCTCTTAAGTGTCACAGAATCCCAGGATCCCTGAGGTTGGAAAAGCCCTCCCAGCCCATCCAGCCCCAGTTGTGCCCGATGCCCACCCTGTCCCCAGCCCAGAGCTCTGAGTGCCACCTCCAGGAATTCCTTGGACACCTCCAGGGATGGGCACTCCAAACCTCCCTGGGCACTTCCAAGGCCTGAGCACCCTTTCCATGGGGAAATTCCTGCTGCTGTCCACCCTGAGCCTCCCCTGGCCCAGCCTGAGGCCGTTCCCTCTCCTCCTGTCCCTGTTCCCTGCCAGCACAGCCCGACCCCCCCGGCTGTCCCCTCCTGGCAGGGACTTGTGCAGAGCCACAAGGTCCCCCCTGAGCCTCCTTTGCTCCAGGCTCAGCCCCTTCCCAGCTCCATCAGGAATTCTCCAACCCTTTCCCAGCTCCCTCAGGAATTCTCCTTCCTGGCTCTGTTCCCTTCCCTGCCCCAGCCCCTCCAGGTCTCTCTTGCCGTGAGGAGCCCAGAGCTGACAGGGCACTCGAGGTGCCCCAGCGGTGCCAGCTCAGGGGACACCCCAGGCTCGTTTGTGGCTCTGAGGAGCACCATGGACAGGGGCAGGGTGGCAGCACAGCAGTGACAGTGCCCTGCCAGCCCCGCTGAAGGGACATGGAAACACCGGCGTGCTCTGAGCTCCGTGCTCACACCCATTCCCACCGGAGAGCACAAGGAAGGGCGATGGCAGAGTCAGGGATGTGGCAGAGGCAGGGATGTGGCAGAGGCAGGGATGTGGCAGTCAGGGATGTGGCAGAGGCAGGGATGTGGCAGAGTCAGGAATGTGGCAGAGGCAGGGATGTGGCAGAGGCAGGGATGTGGCAGAGGCAGGGATGTGGCAGTCAGGGATGCGCCTCTGGAGCAGCCGCAGGAGTTTGGCGAAGGAAAACTCTCCAGTCACAGCACGTGCAGGAGACTCGGCCTCCCGAGATCGGAGAGCCATTAATCATGTGGAATTAAGGCAGTTAATCAAGGCTCAGGAACTGACAAAAGATTGTCCCTGAGGCTTTTTTTACCTGCAGTCTCTTTGGAAAATGATGGTTTCAGCTTTCCGCTCGGCTGCGCCCGCAGGCAGAGCCCAAGGTCAGCCGTGACCCAGCGCTGGCACTGGCTGAGCCTGGAGCCCTGCTGGGACTGGCACTGCCACGCTGGGATCACCAGGTGCCACCAGGGATTCCTGCAGGTGCTGCACACATCAATTCCCTGGCTGGAAGCTGAAGTGTTTCCCAGCTGCTGCACCAAAGGATCTGTGGGCAGGGATGTGGAGCTCGAAGCTCAGGCTCTGCTCTCCGAGTTCATGCTGGAACACTAATTCAGCTCATCTTTTCTCGTTACATAATTTATGTAATTAATTTCAAATTGAATTGCTCCAGATGCTGATTCTGCCCTCCTGGCTGGCTGCTGCTTCCTTGCTGTCAAACTCGACCGGGGTCGATGCCCAAGCCCAGGGCTGCTCCCTGTGTGGAATTTCGGTGGTGAATGCTCCAGGGGCAGATCCCACATGGACAGAGAGGGCTGAGGCCACCCCTGGTTCAGCCTTCCCAGCTCACAGCCCTCTGGAATGTGTGGAACAGGAGCCCTGGGGTCATGTCCCAGCCGTGCAGTCACAGCACAGAGCTCATGGACGCTGGGATGAAGACATCCCTGGGAGCAGGGAATTGGTGAAATCCTTGGGATGTCACTGTCACTGTCAGTGCACACAGGGCTGATGTTGGGGTGTTCCCGTGTGAAGCTCCCCGTGCAGATCTCTGGGGTTTGTGGCACTGTGGGGAGCTTGGGGAGAGGGACACGGGGGAGGGATGTGGGACTTTGGGCATTGGAGAATTTACAAGGCCATGGACACAGAAATGGCTTCCCTGTGCCAGAGGGCAGGTGTGGATGGGATATTGGGAATTAGGAGTTCATGGCTGGGAGGGTGGGCAGAGCAGCTGTGGCTGCCCCTGGATCCCTGGCAGTGCCCAAGGCCAGGCTGGACATTGGGCTTGGAGCAGCCTGGGACAGTGGGAGGTGTCCCTGGGACAGTGGGAGGTGTCCCTGGGACAGTGGGAGGTGTCCCTGCCGTTCCCTCCATCCCAAAAGGAGCAAGGAGCCGCTGTTCTGAGTCCTCTCCCGGGGCTGCACTGGGGCAGGGTTATTCTCTCATCATTCCCGTGTGGATCAGGGCTCGGGGCCATCCTCCCCATCCCGCTCTGCTGGTGGCAGTGAGCCCAGCCCTGTTCCAGGGGCGGATCCCGGGGCCGGCGGGTGAGGCAGAGCGGGACATCCCATCCCCGTCTCCTGTAATTGCCGGCAGGAGCAGCAGGTGGCGGGCCCAGCCTGGATTTCATTCCCGCTCCCAGCCGCAGGAATAACCCGGGCGCAGCAGCACGGCAGCCCTGGAGCTGCTGTTCCCATGGGTGTGTCTGCCCCTGGCACCGGCCGTGGGACAGGGCGGGACAGCTCCTCCTGTGCTCCTCATCCAAACGCTTCCCTCGGGTCTGCCACGGATTTGTCCCTCTGAAGAGACTCCCCAGCCTTTTCCACCTTGGCAGGGAACATTCCAGTGCTCGTCCTGCCAAAGACTGGGGTCAGGATCAGCACAGGCCGGGAATGCTCTCAGCAGACTGGGAGAGGTCCTGAGGGATGCTCCGCTCCGACTGCTCCACCTCGTGCCCTAAAGTCTGGGGCACGGTTTGGAATTCACAGAATCCAAGAGTTTGGGTTGGAAGGGACCTTAAATCCCACCCAGTGTCACCCCTGGATGGGCAGGGACACCTCCCACTGTCCCAGGGACACCTCCCACTGTCCCAGGCTGCTCCAACACCAATGGACCCTTGGGCACTGCCAGGGATCCAGGGGCAGCCACAGCTGCTCTGGCAATTCCATTCCAGCCCTCTCCACCCTCTCAGGAACAATTCCTTCCCTATATCTCACCTAAATTTCCCCTCTGTCGGTTTGAAGCCATCCCCCCTTGTCCTGTCCCTCCATCACTTGTCCAAAATCCCTCTCCAGGTTCTTTTCAGGCCCCTTCAGACATTGGAAGGATGAATTGCCAGGAAGTCCTTGGAGTTTTCAGCTACATTAAACCTCTCCACTGACATGACTTGCTGTTTTTCATTTTTTTTAAATCAATCTGTGGAGAATAAATTAGCTCAGGTAGGAGATGTGGCTACAGGGAAGATAAAAAGGTCAGGGACTGTCCCTTCAGGTCGGTGGGACCTGCTCACAGCCCTCCTTGACCTCAGGGAAGAAAGAAGTTGGTTAAAATTGGAGTTATTCAGTTTAACTGTTATAAATAACCAGACACAGCAAAACAAACTTGCCTTGGACAAATTAATTGGAATTAAGCTACAGGAATAATTTCTGCTTTTCTGTGGTTACTTCAGGGGGGAAAATTGAAAACATTTTTTTGCAGAATGTGGCAAGGGACGACCTCAACACCTCCTGGGAAACCCTGAACAATTTGGATAAGGCTGGAAGTGCTGCCAGGGCATTAGATCATGCTGAGTGTTTGGACAATGCTCTCAGGGATGCACAGGGGGGATTGTTGGGGTGCCTGTGCAGGACCAGGAGCCGGGCTGGAGGATCCTTGGGGGCCCCTTCCCACTCAGGATATTCCATGATTTAGAGCAGGATTTGGGTTGGCACAAATCCTGTGAGGATTCCTGAGGGAGCTGGGAAAGGGGCTGAGCCTGGAGCAAAGGAGGCTCAGGGGGGACCTTGTGGCTCTGCACAAGTCCCTGCCAGGAGGGGACAGCCGGGGGGGTCGGGCTGTGCTGGCAGGGAACAGGGACAGGACAAAAGTGGTTCAGTTTGGATATTGGGGAAGTTTCTTCACTGAAAGGGTGGGTAAACAGGGGCTGCCCAGGGATGTTTGGAGTCTCCATCCCTAGAGGGCTTTCAGAGCCCTGTGGATGTGGCACTTTGGGGACATGGGGCGGTGTGGCCTGGGGAGCAGCTGGACTCCATCTTGCAGGGCTTTTCCAACCCAAACAATTCAGTGATCCTAAGTACCCTAAAGATTTAGGACCTGGCACTGGTGATGAGGACAGGGCTCTGCCTGGGAGCTCTCAGGGAATGCTTGGCCTTGATCCAGGAGGGCTTTTCCAGGCTCCAGCATTCTGTGATTGCAAGAGCAGAGCCCTGATCTGCTGGCAGTGCCCCCTGAGCGTGGTCAGTGTGGTGAGAGCCCCTCTGCCCCCCGGGCACAGCCTGGGCAGTCCCTGAGTGCTGTGACAGGACAGTCCTGCTGGGGGGACAGACAGGGCACTGGGACAAGGGGACAACACCACAGGACCCCCTGGGGGTGCTGAGGGGTGCAGGGGGTGCCCACAGAGCATGGCTGCCATGGCTCTACCTGGGTGAAATGCATTTTCTGGCTGTTTGGCATCTCTCAGGGCAGCCCGAGCGAGCCCAGGGTTGGTTCTGGAGGTTCGACCCACACCATGCTGCTTCTCTGTGCCGTGGAGAACAGGAGGCGAGGCTGCACTGCTGCACCTCCCTCCCCCAGCCTGGAGAACAGAGCAGCAGAAGTAATGGGCTGAGGAGCCATTTGGAAGGATTTGAAAGCCCACATCAGCCTGCAGTGTCCTCACTCCATTAATATTCCGGGGAGAGGAATGTAACAGAGCCATCTCGTGATTACTCTGCTGATTACGGGGCATCATTATCTGTCCCTCTCAGAGCTCTCAGCTTTGAAGCTGAAGACAAATAATGAAGGTGCAGAGCAGAGAGCACCCTCTCTCTCCCTCTCCCCAGGTGAAACACCCTCTGTGATTTATTACCTCCCCTCAAGAAAAGCAGGACATAAATTACGGAGCGTTGCCCGATCTTTCAGCTCTCATAGACGAGGCTATTTGCTAAATAGTCTATTTGAAGGTCTTCCTGGTGCTGCCAAACATCCCAACAGAATTTACCTGGAAACGGGAGTTCCTGATGAGTTTCATTATCAATATATACAAAGGAGTTGCTTTCCTTGCTCAAGGGATGTGTCTGGAAATGGCAAACACAGTGCAGGGCTCTCAGCTGCAGCCACCATCCCACCTTCAGTGGGTGCAGGCTGAGAGAGTTCTGTCACAGCTCTGGTGGTTTGTGCCTTGATTTGGGGGGGATCCGATCCCATGGGATTTGTGGAGTGGTCTGGGTTCGGTGTCATTCTGCAGGACAGGCGTAGAAAAAGTGAGATAAATGCAGTGAGCTCGGGGCAGATGTCGGGCAGCAGGGACACCCTCACCCCTTGTGTGCCAGGAGCCCGGAGCTGGACACAGCACTCCAGGAGCTGTCCTTGGCATCACCTGGACCCCTTCACCCCCCAGGGACATGTTTTCATCAGTGAAACCCACAAAAAGGTTTAAATTATTTCCTTCTGGAGCCCACAGCTGTATTTCCACTGCTTATCTTGCCCTCTGCTCTGAGTGTCTTGAACTCCATGTTTTCCCACGGTTGCTGTCTCCAAGGCTGCATCATCCGTGAGTTTTCTTCCTGCTCTGAGTGCAGGTCCAACACAGCATCTCCCCTGCTCATTTCAGCAATCACCTGCATCCAGAAATCATCTTTATACCCTCTGGAAATCCCCTGGATCACCTGCATCCAGCCTGGCACAGGGTGCCCAGAGCAGCTGTGGCTGCCCCTGGATCCCTGGCAGTGCCCAAGGCCAGGTTGGACATTGGGCTTGGAGCAGCCTGGGACAGTGGGAGGTGTCCCTGGGACAGTGGGAAGCATCCCTGCCATGGCTGGGGTGGCACTGGATGGGATTTGAAGTCCTTTCAAGCCAATCCATTCTGGGATTCTATTCTGTGCTCGAGCCCATCTGGCAGGCACTGAAATGGTTAAAGCCACCCAGGGGCACCAGGGCCCATCTGTGGGGAGGCATTCCAGGCAGAAATTCACCCCTGGGTCCATGGACACCTGGCTGGGGCCCAGCTGGCACTGATGACCACCTTGTTCACCCTCCCCAGACATTTCCCCATCCACAGAGCGCATGCCCAGCTCCAGCTGATACAGGGAAGGTTCCCCAGCCTGATCCCATTCCTCCATCCATCCATCCCATCCATCCATCATCCATCATCCATCCATCCATC
>VZSR01000520.1:48809529-48821640 GCA_013398615.1 Brachypodius melanocephalos | reverse complement strand
TTTTTTTTTTCTTTTTTAATACATTTGCAGTGAAGAATAAGAGAGATCAGTCAGGGAGATTGGGCACGAGCAGATACGAAATGCAGCAGCTGTTAAACAGTGGTGGGCCGCAAGACAGCAAATCTTAAGCTCGTGTATATTTTTATAGAATTTATTCTATATTTATCACTCTTTTCATGGCCCGCTGTAATAAATCAGCCTCACATATCAGGATGAATTCAAAATAAAAAATATGGGTTGTATAAAAAAAAATAATTTGGGGATTTTAGTCCAGTTCTGCCTTGCCCTGATCAAAAATACTCATTTTTTTCCTTGTAAAATGAATGAGTTTTGGCTCTTTAATTCTGCTGTGAATCCCAGTCTCTGGTTCCATCTTTCATCTGGAAAGGTTTTTCTTTTTAAGGGGGGAAATTACTTCTTTCAGTGTGAGAAGTAACAGACTGGGCTTTAAAAACATTCCTCTTTTAATCTCCCAAAGCTCTGCTCCTAATGAACCTGAAAGTTCAGTGCAAACACTAAACATGAATTTAATTCACATTTGGAGATGGATTTGCTTTGCTTAGCTCTTGATGTATTAAATATTTTCGGTTGCTGCTTCTTGTAGTCCGTGATTTAAGGGAGAACTCAAATTTTAGGAGTATTTTACATTTAATAGGCTTGGAGATTGAAGGCCCTTGATGTGGAAAGTTGTTGAGCAGGTGGAGAAATGCAGTTTGCAGCTTAAATATGTGAATTTAAGGTTGGAAATGGAAAAGAACTGTGATGTTTGGGCTGGAAGAGAGTAAATTAATTTTGTTTTAGCTGGTGCGGGGCTGTGCTTTGGATCTGGGCTGGGATGGAGTTAATGAATTTGATTTTTTGATGGTGTGAGGCTGTGCTTGGGATTTGTGCTGGAAAATGTTGATAATTCAGGAATATTTGTTATTTCTGGGTTTGCACAGCCATGCTGCTCTTCTCCTCTCCCATCCCACCAGTGATCCCAAAGCATCCAAGGAATATCCCAGATTTTTAGCACACGGATTCATGTGAAGGAATTCAGTGGAGTTTTCTGGGACAAATCCATCACCGGACGGATTTTTTTTGGGATCAAACCCCACCTTTCATCTCCAGCCTCCCTGATTTATTCTTTAAGATGAGATTTCCAAACTTGGGTGTAGCATTCCTCCAATTTATCGATCCCGGTTGAACCTGTGGACTAGGATTCCTGAAATCCAACAGCTCTTGGTGTCCTTGGTTGGCCTTGGCCATCCTGGGATGAAGGACAGGATTTTCCTGGAATTCAGTACAAGGTTTCCACATGAAGCTTCTGTCATTTTCTCCTTTTTTCTCCTTGGTTGCTCAATTTTTTTCATCCTGGTTGCACAAATCACCAGATTTTCCCAGCTAATGGCCCAAATCCATGCGGGATGTGCGGGGAAGGGAAGGACAGATGGAAGGACACAGCTGCCAGGCCCAGCTCAAGTTGTCCCTGAGCTTCTCCTTCTGAGGACGCACAAGTCCGTTTCTGCCCTTCAAAAATGAATTTTCATCCTTCTAAATCCTTGTTTTTCTCCAAAAGTCCAACTGCTGTGAAGTGGTTTTTTTTTCTTCCTGTAATTATTTATTAGGAAGCAGGAGCTAATCACAGCCCTTATTTTTTAATTTTTGGGGTATTTTATTGCCAGCCCCACTGGCGCAGATTGAGCTGAAGAGAAACCAACCCTGCTCAGTTTATCTCCTTTATCACCTCCTTATCTCAACCCAGCCTCCAGTTCCTCTCTCATTTCCCCTTGTGTTCCCTCACTCTAAACCCATTCATGTCTCATTTCCATCTTTTTTTAACAGCACAACGATCTGCAAAATTAAATTCATTCCAAGTTTTTACTGCCCTCATTCCCACGTCTTTTCCTGGGATTGTTGCCATGGCTGGGCTGATATTTCACCAGGAAGTGTTTTACAGGATCCCAGGAACTCTCTTGTTGTTCATTCCTTGTTTTTCCTGTCCCTCCTCATTAGCAGATCCATATTCATCACATGAGAGTGGCCCAAACTCTTTGGTTTTTATAAACCTGCATTAGAAAATAATTCTTTTCTGGTGAATCCCTAATCCTGTGTCTCCTGAGGGCTGGGTGATCTTGGCAAGATCAGAAGACACCTCAGACCATCTGTCTTGTGCTTCCTTCTCCTCTTCATGTATCAGACTGAACAGCTGAGCTCCGAATTTCCCCCAGCCCAAATTATTCTTTCTTCACTGGTTATTTCATGAAGGTAAAAACAGAGTTCAGCACAGAGAAAGAGCTTTGGTGCTTCCATAAAAATAGAGAAATGAAATGATGGCAGGAGCATTTCAAAATCTGACCAACATCCTCAGTAAAGCTGAGCTGGAAACACGAGTGTCACAAATATCGGCATTTTTTTTCCTGTGTAAAGACACAAAACTGGTGAAAACCAACCCAAAATGGGGCTGAAAATCAAAAGTCAACATTGCAGGAACTCAATTTTAAGGTCAAACCGAGTCCCATAAATATGGGACAGTTTGGATTGGGATTTAAGGGAATAGACGAGCAACCACAGGGAGAAACAGGTTGGAAGTTTTGAGAAACTGAAAAAAAGGAACTCAAAATAACAATCTTGAAAAAATCACCTTAATTAACCCTAAGTAGATTAAAAATAGACACAAACCACCCTCCTACCTCATCCCAGAAGTCAGAACAGGATATTCAGGAGCATCCGAGCCACCAACTCCTAGTGAAATTCTGGAAATTTAAATAAAAACTAAATATGCCAAAAAAATTGAAAATAAAACTGCTCCTGCCAAAACCCTGCAATACTTTTCCTCCATTTTCTGCATTTTTCATGGCTTAGTTTTTGCAATTATTGGAAACTAAAATCTGACTTTTAGGCTGGATATTAGGAAGGATTTTTTGGCTGTGAAGGTGGGGAAGTGTTGGGTGTTGGTTGTTCCCAGTCCAGCGTTAACTGGGCTTCCTGCCTCAGTTTCCCCTCAGGAACTGGGAAAATGTTTCCATATTTGTGTCTTATTCCTGAATTTCTGTAGGCAAATGTTTCCACATTTTTTTTTATTTCTAAATTCCCCTGGGTGAATGTTTCCATATTTGTGTCGTATTCCTGAATTTCTGTAGGTGAATGTTTCCATATTCGTGTCCTACTCCTGAATTCCTGTAGGTGAATATTTCCTTATTTGTTTTGTTCCTAAATTCCCTTGGGTAAATGTTTCCATATTTGTGTCTTATTCCTGAGTTTTGTAGGTGAATGTTTCCCTATTTGTTTTGTTCCTAAATTCTCCTGGGTGAATGTTTCCATATTTTTGTTGTATTCCTGAATTTTTAATGTAAATGTTTCCATGTTTATGTCTTATTCCTGTAGGGGAATGTTCCCATATTTGTGTCTTATTCCTGAATTTTGTGGGTGAGTGTTTCCATATTTGTGTCGTATTCCTGAATTCCTGTAGAAGAATGTTTCCTTATTTATTTCTTATTCCTGTTTTCCTGTAGAAGAATGTTTCCATATTTGTGTTTTGTTCCTGAATTCCTCTGGGTAATTGTTTCCATATTTGTGTTATATTCCTGTAGGTGAATGTTTCCATATTTCTGATTTGTTCTCAAATTCCTGTACGTGAACATTCCCATATTTATGTTTTATCCCTGAATTTCTGTATGTAAATATCTCCAATCTGTGTTTCATTCCTAAATTCTTGTAGGTGAATGTTTCCATATTTGCTTTGTTCCTAAATTCCCTATGGTAAATGTTTCCACATTTGTGTCGTATTCCCGAATTCCCCCTTTATGTATAAACCCCAAAAAGCTCCTGAAGGGTAGATTAATGAGATGTGGCCCAGAATGTTCCAAAATTCACCTTCCAACCCCCTTCCTAATCAGGCACTGGAGCCACTAATCCAATTTTAGCCGGTGACTGAACCCGTTCCTGGCGGAATAAAACACGCTTTAAATCTCGTTTAAAAGCCGCCGAGATGCTCCTGACAAATTAAAATCTGAAATTAAAAACCAATTTCGCTTGTTTCTGCCTCATTAAGGCGCTCCTCGGCGTGGGTGAGGCCAGCTCTGCCGCGTTCTGGAGGGTTTTCGCTGCTAGAATGAGGAGTGGAGCCCTGTTGGCCTCTCTGCGTCGCTGTACGACACGAAAGAACGAGACGGCGCTTGGTTCTCATGAGGGAGAGGAAGAAGAGGAGGAAGATGAAGATGAAGAAGAAGAAGAAGAAGAAGAAGAAGAAGAAGAAGACAAAGAAGAACACGAAGAAGAAGAGGAAGAAGACGAAGACGAAGACAAACACAAAGATGAAGACGAAGGTGAAGAACAAGATGAAAAAGAAGAAGAAGAAGAAGAAGACAAAGACAAAGAAGACAAAGAAGACAAAGAAGAAGAAAAAGAAGAAAAAGAAGAAGAAGAAGAAGAAGACAACGAAGACGAAGAAAGAAGGAAAGTTTATCTGGGTTTTAGGTTTATATAGGCTTCTAGAAAATATCAATGATTGGATGAGGAAGATGCCACCTCTCCAGTTCTTTGGCAAAAATCACAGTCTATCAGTTGGCTCTTCCCAGAGGTAGAAATATGTAAAAAAAACAGATAATTCTAAATTTGTACGTGGTTTACATGAAGGTTCATGAGAAGACTCCACTAAAGAATGTGAACACCTCAGAAGGCTGGGAAAATCAGGGCAACATCTTCTGTGCCCTTTGGAATGGGCTGATCCAATGGGATGAAGCCCTTTGGAATGGGCTAATCCAATGGGATAGACCCCTTTGGAATGGGCTGATCCAATGGCATAGAGCCCTTTGGAATGGGGTGAGTCCTGATGAGATGGAGCCCTTTGGAATGGGCTGAGTCCTGATGGGATGGAGCCCTTTGGAATGGGCTGAGTCCTGATGGGATAGAGCCCTTTGGAATGGGCTGAGTCCTGATGGGATAGAGCCCCTTGGAATGGGCTGTGCTGATGGGATAGAGCCCTTTGGAATGGGCTGTCCTGATGGGACATCTGTAAAGCTGCACTTTGGGGCTGCCCTAGAGATTTTCTCAGCTTTGCCCAGAACAGAAGAGCATTGCTAAAAATGGGAAAATTCTCGTTTTCCATGGTGAGGGAACACTTTTATTCCTCACTCCTTCCTCAGGGCTCTCCAGATTTCTTCAGGAATCACCTTTTCACCCACACACCAAGTGGAGGAGAGGCATCACCAAACCACACTTGCAGGAGGTTCTGCTCCCATTTTTCCAGCTTTTCCTTTGAGGATAATCAGGAATGAGAATAGCGAGGAATGAGGATAATCAGGCTGAAGAATTCCAGTGAATCCCTCCCCAGCTCTGCACTCACAGCCCCTCCAGAAGGGACACCAAATGCTGAATATTTTGATTTATTCCTTTGAATTCCACCCAGGAACTCGCTTGAAAGGAGCTGCCCCACCTGTTGGAGGTCTTGTGGCTTCTGGAGGCAGTTTGGCCATGGGTGGATCCTGCAGAATTTGGCTGGAAAAGGGAAAATTATCATAAATATGCATAAAGCACATGAGAAAGGAAAAAAAAAAAAAAAAAAAAAAAAAAAGAAAGAAAGAAAGAAAAAAAGGCAGGTACTTTGGCCTTAAAAGCTGGAAAGAGTTTAGCAGAACAGATGGGTTGCATAAATCTGGCAAAAATGAGGGCAGGAGAGATTTGTGTGTGGAATGCAGCAGGGAATCAGAGCAGGGTTGGAGTGAAGAGGAATTTGCTGGAGCTTGGAATTTGTCTGTTTTCCTGTGTTTTTGGAAGAAAAGCAGTGCCTGGGATCCCTGGGCATGAGGCTCCTCAGGAGTGGCTGGGATTGACCGCAAATCTCCCATCAGGAACAGCTCCTGGAACAGCTCCAGCGTGGGAAGTTCCTACTCTTTGCTGCTCCATGGAGAATCCCAGACTGGGTTGGAAGGATCCTAAATCCCATCCCAGTCCACTCCTGAGTGGGCAGGGACACCTCCCACTGTCCCAGGCTGCTCCAGCCCCAATGTCCAACCTGGCCTTGGGCACTGCCAGGGATCCAGGGGCAGCCACAGCAAATCAGGCAATTCCAGCCCAGCCAGCAATTCCCAATCTCCCACCCCAATTTCTCCCTTTCCCATTTGAAGCCATTCCCTGTGTCCTGCCCCTCCATCCCTTGTCTCCTTTGTGGAACAGGTTTCAGAAGCAGTCTGCTCCAGACTCTAATTGTGCTGCTAACAAGTACAAATAGGTGGATTTTGTGTCCTATTGATCCTGGAATTACCTGAGCGATCCAAAAATCAATCAGAAACTTCTCCTGGGCAGCTCCACGCAGGATCCTTTTCATTAAGCCTGGCCCTGATTTATGGTTTTGTCGTTAGCGTTAATGTGGAGTTAATATCCGTCCTTCAGCCCTCCCTCCTCCGAGCTCTCCCTTTTTCTTCCATGGACTTTTCCAAAGCAGGGCTGAACTTCCTTCTCCAAAACATGGAAGGAATATCCCAGGATCACCTTCCCAACCTCCCTGTGAGGGTGGGGAGGCCCTCTGAATTCTCAGAGAAACTGCAGTGATAAAAAGTTTGATATTCCTCAAGTTCTCCGAGATGAACAGGTCTCACTTCCAGCTAAGCCTGGATATTCTTAAAATAACTTCTTGAAAGGATAAAAATGTTACTTTTTGGGAGGGAGGAAGTGGTTTGGGAGGATTTACCCACACCGCACCTGGGACAAAATAAAACTGGGAATGCCCAGGTCGATGGAGCCCCTCGGAACATTTCCAGGTGGTTTTGGAGCTGCTGCCTGGGGTGTCCCATTCCTGGGGCTGCAGGAACATTCCCACCCTGCGTGGGGCTGGAAAGGAGCTCCAGGAGAGCTGGAGAGGGACTGGGGACAAGGGATGGAGGGACAGGACACAGGGAATGACTTCCCACATCTTCTCAACCAGCCCAGATCTCCAGGAATTCCTTGGACACCTCCAGGGATGGGCACTCCAAAGCTCCCTGGGCACTTCCAAGGCCTGAGCACCCTTTCCATGGGGAAATTCCTGCTGCTGCCCACCCTGAGCCTCCCCTTGGGAATCTTCTCACATACCTGGAACCCCTTTTCTTCTCCCAAGCTCTGGGTGGTTGTTGGACCCTGGGGTTGCTCCTCTTTCCTTTTGTTAAAAGCTGGAACCCAACCAACAAAAACCCTCAAATCCCTCCGGATTTTGGATCCCAAGGTTCTCTGGCACCGGGTGGGGCAGGGAATTCTCATCCCAGAGCCATTAATTAGAAGTATAAGAGGTAACGTTGATGTTGTTCAGTGATGCACGTGAGGCTCAAATTCCATTAGATTCCATTCAGTAAAAAATAAAATCAGATTATTTTTGTGCCCGGGCAATTTTACATCGGGTGTTCCAGGCATTAAAAAGTATTTTGTGCATCATTTGCTTCCAATAAATTAAAAATCTCCAAGTATTAAAACACTGGGAAAATCCTCTTTGGGATAAAATGATTCTTATTGCTCTTTTCACTGGGCGGCTCTCTGCTGCGAGTGCTGCTTGGGCACAAAGTGATTAAGATCAAAAATGATTTGTTGGGCTCAAATATTTTCTTTTCGAGGTGTTTATGGTGAGTTAAAATAAACTCTGCTAATTAGTGAACATCTCTGTTCCGCTGTGGCACTTTAAATTCACGGCCAGGCTGCAGGCAGCGGTGTTTATTTATTTTAATGTTTATTATTTATGTGGAAAATGGATTTATTCTTCATTTGGCGCAGGGTTTAATAAAGGTAAAAGTGGCTCTAGAGGATGAGAGCAGGAGGGAAGAGGGAAATGAGAGGTATCCAGGTCTGTTGGTCTCTTGGAGATGCAGATCCGTTATTGTGTGGATGGAAATGAGAGCTAAAAATGATAATTATGGCTCTGAGTGCTCCAGCCTGGGCTGTGGCTGTGGGGAGGACAGAGCTCATCTCAGTCATTGCTGGAGCTCAGATCTGGGGCAAAACCAGCTCTGGACGTGGGGAAATTCCAAATTTCCAGACTTTTCCACTTCCCAGGGCAGTGTGGAATTGCCATTCCCAGAAGATTTAAAAGCTGTGGATGTGGCACTTGGGGGCAAGGGCTGATCTTTGGTAGAGAAGAAAATCCCAAAATTTCCACTGATCTTCATCAAAACTCTTCCCTGTCCAACCTCAGGAGCCCCCGGTGCTCTGGAAAAATCCCAAGGCATGAGGGACTGGGCTGGGATCTGCCAGCCCAGATCCCAGGGATGGATTTGATGGCCCCATGTGGCACCTGAGGACACCTGAGAGTGGCACTGCCAGGGGTTGGTGGAGCCAGGCTGGGAGAGCTGGGAATGTTCACCTGGAGGAGAGAAAAATCCAGGGAGAGCTCAGAGCCCCTGGCAGGGCCTGAAGGGGCTCCAGGAGAGCTGGAGAGGGACTGGGGACAAGGGATGGAGGGACAGGACACAGGGAATGGCTTCAGATTGGAAAAGGGGAGATTGGGGTGGGAGATTGGGAACTGATTTGCTGTGGCTGCCCCTGGATCCCTGGAATTGTCCAAGTTTGGACACTGGAGTTGGAGCAGCCTGGGACAGTGGGAGGTGTCCCTGACATGGCAGGGGTGGCACTGGATGGGATTTCAGGTCCCTTCCAATCCCAACCATTCTGGGACTGTGGGATTTTGGATCCCCTGATCCCTCCAGAGGAGGGAAACCAGGCAGGGAATCCCAAACCATCACAAAAATGTTTGATACCAACATGTGGGAGCAGAACAGAGCTGAGCTCCTGGTCTCTGTTATTTTGGGATTTTGGTCTCCGTTATTTTGGGATTTTCCAGTTTTCATCCTTGCATTTAACCTGCTCTGTGTTCCTTAACTCATCCACACTGTAAGAATTCCACCTTTTTTTTAATCCTGACTTTCATGGCATGAATGGTCCATTTTATTCATGAACCTCCGTGATCTCTCAGAAACCCCTCCTGATCTCTTTAATCCCAGTTTCAAACCTGCCCGCTGGGGTCAGAGCCCAAACTCAGGCTCTGTGTTTGGAAAAGCCAATTTAATATTTGTGCCCTATTCACCCTCTGCACATCTTTTAGGATTTAACATCCCTGCACATCTTTTAGGATGTAAATGCTCTTTGCCCTGTAAAAATTTCTGCTGGATTTTTCCTCTAGCCAAGGAATCTTCACATTCTCTCATCCCGAGGCTCTTTTATCATCCCTCTCCTGGTTTAGTGCATTGCCTGTTCCAACAGGTTGGCTCAGGATGTGAAAACATCTGTATTTCCTTTTAATTCAGATTTTATTGGTTGTTCCCTGCTCTTTCCTTTGATGTTCAAGTTGTCTCTTTGTCTGCTGCGGGTTTCAGCAAATCTCTCCAAAGCCTCTGCTCTCTTTTCCTGGAGAAAAAACACTGATTTAATTCCTGTTCTTGTGTACAAAAGGTGCAGATTTTATTTCTCTGAGCGCTCTCTGGGAATGACAGGTTCTGAATTTCATCCACCCTTTTATTGCCCTTCAAAGCTTCCCTCGGAGCAGGAGTAATTGGATCATTTGGAATAAATTCCCTGCAACCCTGGCAGCTCCCTGCCTGCCCCCTTCTTGCAGATGCTGATCTCTGAGATCGTTTCCAGTCCCTCGTTGGAATATGCCAATATTCCAGGCTGGAAGTTCCAAGGGAAATGTGGGTTCTGTTTTTTTGGAATAAATAATTTGATTTTTTTGTCTGTTCATAGTCACAAACCCGCTCGCTGCGGAGTGGAGCAAATAGAGATCTCGGCATAAACAAAAGGAAAAACCCAAAACAGCAACAAAAAACATCAAAAAGATGGAAAAAATGGGAAGGCTGTGGGGAAAAAAAGGGATGAAAATCGAGGAAAAGGGTTGGATTAGGGAAAAAAAAAGCTATTTTAAACTGGAGAGGTGTGACTGCCTCAGCAGACTCAGGAAAATTTGGAATAACTCGGGAATTTGGGAGAGTGGTGAAGGAGAGGGGTGGGATTTTTTCAAATTTTGTTGAAGCCTGTGAGGGTGGAGCCCCGTGGTTTATTTTCACTTTCAAGATGATCCCACGGTTTATTTTACTGGATTAAAGCAAAGAAGCCACAGAAAACAATCCGGGAATGGGAAAGACCCAGCCAGGGCTGCAGTGAGCACAAATTCCCGCTTTATTCCCGCTTTATTCCCGCTTTAGTCCTTCTTTATTCCCACTTTATTCCTTCTTTATCCCCGCTTTATTCCCGATTTATTCCCACTTTATTCCTGCTTTATTCCCGCTTTATTCCTGCTTTATTCCCGCTTTATTCCCGCTTTGTTCCTGCTTTATTCCCGCTTTAGTCCTTCTTTATTCCCACTTTATTCCTTCTTTATTCCCGCTTTAGTCTTGCTTTATTCCTGCTTTGTTCCCGCTTTATTCCCGCTCCATCCCGTCCATCCTGGGCTTTTCTGGGAGCCTTTTGGTTTCTCTCCAGGATTTCAGCCTGCCACAGGAGTTTCCCAAACGGCTCCTTGTGGATCCAGTCTTTATTCCGTTTATTGCGGCACTTGCGGGAAGACACAGGAGGAAAATGTCCCGTGCCTTCCCTGAGCCCCCCATGGCTCTGTGCTCCCATTTTCCACGGAATTATTTCCAATAATTCTCCCTAAGGGAGAGGGAAGTTCTGGAGGGGCATTCCCAAATCTCCTCCCTGCCATTATCCAGCCTGGGAATGGCTTTTGGAGCAGCCTTGTTGGAGAATTCCGGCTCATTATGAGCTCCTGAATGAAATCCTGGCTCTTTATGGCCTTGAACATTCGGAGTTCTGCATCTAAATTATTTTTTTCCTGTTTAGCACTGTTTAATTTTTTTATTTCAGATAGATTTAATCCACTTTCTGTGGCATAAAAACAAAGAAATCCGTGTTTGAAAGGCACTTCTTGCCTTAAAAGCACCAAAAAATCCCTGTTTCAGGGCATGGAAAGCAAAGCTTTTGTGTTATTTGTGATCTGTGCATAATGAATCATCCCAAAGGGCATTTTCATTTTTGTTTAAAGACAATCTGAGCCCAAATGCGACATCTAAAGCTGTTAGAAATAATAATAGTAATAATAATAATAGTTTAATAATAACAATAACAAAAGCTGTCTTCATAGTTGATTTCTTTATTGTCAATGCTTCGTGAGGGTTAGCCTGGGAATTTTTATTCACTTTAAAACCTTTTGTAACAATTTAAATTGGAAACTTCTCAGCTTTAGGCACCGACGGACTCTGGGATTCATTTGGATGCTTGAAAATCCTTTCCCATCTTTTGTTTGGGGTTTGTTTTCCTGGCCATCCCTCATTTGCTGCCCTGAACTCTGGGAATTCTGGCTGAGCCTGGCAGGGGGTGGCAGAAATGATCTGCGGAGGCAGAAGGGCTGAGAGGATCCTTTCGTGTGACACTGAAAAATGTCCTGGTGTGACATTTCCTATGCTGAGCCCTGTGACACGCCAGCAATTCGGGTTTTTGGAGGTTTTTCCCCTAAAAAAGTGGCTCCTTGGCTCCCTTTCCCAACAATTTCATTATATTTTTTTATTCTGGTGTAAAGCTGGGCTGGTTTCAGCGGCGCTTTGAGCAATAATGATATTTTCTGAATTCTTCATCTCATTCTGCTCCTGGACTGTAAAACCCTTTAGAACCCAATATTTTCAGCTCCTCTGAAGGTGTTTACCCACTTAACCAAATATATTCTTTTTTTTTTTTTTTCTCTCCAACACCACATTGCAAATCCTTTATTTAACAGCACCCATTGCAGAGATATTGGCTGGAATAAATATCTCATTTCCTCTCTGTGCCTGACAATAACGGGCTTGTATTGGAAATTTTATTATCCCATCCAGGACCTATCAGCAAATAAAAATTACACTAAACCTGACAAGAGAATTACATTCATTATGTCTGTGCACAGCCTATTTGCAGCACCTACAGAAATGGATCTTTGGAAGTGCCCCTCGAAGATTTTTATTTTCGTTCTTGCATGAGAAATTCTCTTGGAATTACGGTGAGCTAAAGTGGGACCGTTTTCTTTTTTTAGCCACAAGGGAATGAAGCAGGCGAGAATTCGGGAAAACATCTCCATGTGGTGTCACCCTGTTGAGATGGAATTATTTAAATTAGATGAAATTATTTGTGTTTTGTTATGAGACA
>VZSR01000520.1:48780212-48802276 GCA_013398615.1 Brachypodius melanocephalos | reverse complement strand
TCTCTGGCCCCTCAGCCCCGGTGGGATTGGGAGCCCCTGGGTGATCCAGTGGGAATAAAATGCTCTGGGGGAGAGAGCAGCACCTCTGCAAGGTGGGCCCAGCTCAGGAGAAGGGGAAGGAGCTGCTGCGGGGGTTTCACCTCTCTGGGTGTTCCCTGTGGGAACCAGGCACGACTTCGCTGCCCCTGCCCGGGCTCCTCTCATCGCAGCTTGTGTTGCATTAACCGCAGCCCATCCCTCAGCCCTGACAGCTCCATCCCTTTCCTCCCGCTCCGCCTGGCCCGTGAGCGGTGCTGGGCTCCCCGGCTGAGCCTGGGGAACACGGCATCGGTGCAGGGGAGCTCCGATCAGTCACTGCGAGCTTTCCTCGCCCGGTGGAATTAATGAGCTCAGCCCGCGGCTGGAGCAGCGCCGAGGCAGAAATGCTTCTCTGGCTGATGGCTGGGATAAATCGCTCATATTCCTGAGCTTGATGAACTGACCAGCAGGCAGGAGCTCGGAGATTAATCAGCCAGACTCCCTCACACAGTCCCCTTGCTGCTGCTGGCCTCGGAGGAAGGTTGGGGCTGATTTATTCCCTGCGGTCACCCCGGGGTGCTCGCAGGGAGGGCCCCGTCTGCTGTCCCTGATCCATCACTGGGTGCAGCAGCACCTTCAGCTCGCTCATTCCAGGGATATTTGTTGATAGGGAGCGTGGCTGGGCTGTCTGGGGGGTTTATAAATAATAAAGATGATGTATCCAGGGTGAGGAATGCCCAGAGATGTCGCTGTTCATTATTGATGTGTGCACACCACGAACAGCCCAGGCTCCCCAGTTTATCCATCTTTTTTTTTTTTTTTTTCTTGCACAAAAGCATAAATGGATGGTGGTCTGTGAGGTTTTTATCTTATTTTCTTCTGTTAGAGCTGGGATTAATGCATGGGAGATGCAGTTTGTGTTCAGACTCAGATGTTTATTAATTCTTATCCATGTTACAGTCCCACAAGCTGTGAGTTCCAGCCAACAAAGTGGAAAATGGCTCTGTCTCTGACTCTTTCCAAGGTCTTTTAAGCTCTAATTATCCAATAACGAGATGACACCTGAATTATTTTTACTTTTAACCCAATCACCAACCATCTGTGGCCCACAATGTGGATTTTTCTACCCAATTACAAAACCCCACCCAGACCCATGGAGAAGAAAGTGAAGAAGAAGGACTCAGCCTTTGCCCCTGCCCTAAATCCTCCACCTTGCTTTGTATCTATCGCTATAGTCCAAAGCCTTAAAATCTGAATTTCCAGGGTTTCAACCGTGATCACTCAGGACTTCTTCACCAGAGGGAAGGAAATGGAACCTTCTGGGTCCTGAACCCCCCAGTGGAGCAGAGCACCCACCCCCTGCATTTCTTCTCATCCCTGGTGAAATATTTCCTGGCAGCTCCGTGGTGTGAGCACAAAACTCTCCATTTTTGGGTCTGTTTGGAAGGTGTGAGATGTCGCCGTATCCCTGGCTGGGTCTGTGGCTGCAGGACACTGGGAAGTCACAAAGCCCTGAGGAAACTTCTCCCTCAGAGGCAGAGCTGGGAATTCTCACCCAGACATCAGCTCTGGTCTGCTCTGAGCTCAGAGCTCCCAGCAAAATTAGAGTCATGGGATCACTGAGCTTGGAGAAGCCCTCCAGGACAGAACACAGGGAATGGCTTCCCACTGCCAGAGGGCAAGGATGGATGGGAGACTGGGAATTGGGAATTCCTGGCTGGGCTGGAATTGCCAGAGCAGCTGTGGCTGCCCCTGGATCCCTGGGAATGTCCAAAGTTGGACACTGGGGCTTGGAGCAGCCTGGGACAGTGGGAGGTGTCCCTGCCCATGGAGAGGTGGGATGGGATGAGCTTTAAAGCCTTTCCCAACTCAAACCATTCCCCGATTCCTGCAGAACACTGGAATTGCTCATGAATCTCTCCGAGTAGCTGGGTTTTATTTTGTTTTCCCCGTGTGCTGATCTGACTCCTGCAGTCTCTCCCAGGGGCTCCATCCCTGCGCACAGAAATGCCAAACCTCGGGAAGAAAATGTATTTAAATGATTGCTGCTCCCCCTGCCAGTGTGTTTTTATTCTGGTCCTTATGGTTTTCCCTTATTTTGTTGCTTGTTGAGAGGAGCCTCATCTCGAGTGAGTATTAATCTGTTTTTAATTGTGCTGTCTGAAATGATTTAACGTCTGCCAGCAACATCTGAGACATAAAATTTAGATGTTTCAAATGGGATTCACACGAAATGGAAAAGGTTTCACTGTTTCAAAACATCTCAGTCATTCTGGCGTCCTGCCCGGCACTAATGCCTATCTCCAGAAAAACAAATGCCAAGAGGAGCTGAGTTCTGGTTTTTGTAGGAAATTGAGGTCTCCTCGAGTCAGCCTTGGCATCCTTTCCTCCTCTCAGTTAATTTTTCCTGTTCAGTTTGAAGGTGCTGAGAGGAGGGAAAATAATCCCAGAAGCACAGAAAGCTCCTGGTGAAGATGGGACAGTCAGGTGGGAAAATGTTCCAAAGAAACAGGGAATGGGATCGGGAATAGGATGGGAAAGGAGTGACTGAGGCACAGAATTCCACCTCTGTCCGTAGGGGAAAGGAAAGGAAAGGAAAGGAAAGGAAAGGAAAGGAAAGGAAAGGAAAGGAAAGGAAAGGAAAGGAAAGGAAAGGAAAGGAAAGGAAAGGAAAGGAAAGGAAAGGAAAGGAAAGGAAAGGAAAGGAAAGGAAAGGAAAGGAAAGGAAAGGAAAGGAAAGGAAAAGGAAAGGAAAAGGAAAGGGTGTCCCCAAGTCACCGCCATCCTTCCCTTCACCCAGAGCTCTTCCTCACCTTTGATCCATCCTCTCCCCATGGATGTCTTTCCCTTTCCATTTCCATGCCCCCAGCAGCTCTGCCCATCCCTTTTCCCTCACATCAGTCCAGTTTTCCCACTCTTCCATTCAGGTTTCTCCTCCCACACAGCCCAGGGCCCCTCTCTCCATGACCCATCCTCATCCCAGCCCATCCCATCATTCCCTCTCCTTCCTTTCTCCATCCTCATCCCAGCCCAGCATTTCCTTTCCTTCCTCCATCTTCCACTCCCTTTTCCTTCCCGTCACCTTTTCCTGCTGTTTCAGGTAAAATTCCTCGATTTCTCTCCTTGCAGATGCTCCTCATTATCCCTGACACCTCTGCCTTCCTTGCCTGCGCTCCACCTCTGCTCTGGGATCACCAGCTCCATCCCTTTCCTCACTTTCAGCACCTCCAGTGACATTTTCTCCCCTTTTTCCCCCACCTGAATCCTCTCCCAGGTGGAGCTGGGAACCAGCTGTAATTTAGGGATCAGCATCAGGCCACTCATGCTCAAGGACCACAGGGTTTCGAGGGGAGATAAATGAATAATCCCCAATTTTTGGGTGATCAGACCTCCTGCTCCTCATCCCAGGGACCAAACCCTTGGAAGAGAAGCTCCATGGCTGCAATGTTTGAATTTCCCGGGATTTTGTCCTGCAAAGCACGAAAAGAGCAGCACCAGGGAGGAAAAAGTGAGTAGGGGATGATCCAGACAGAGAGAAATGCTGGAAAAGGAGAGGGATGCTCTTTGCTCTGAGTCACTGGGATTTTTATGGTGATCACAAATTTCACTTGGGGTAAAGCTCTGGGGAAGAAGGGAAATGTAAAAAAAAAAAAAAAAAAAAAAAGGGAAGTGACCCTGAAATGCCGATTTCCGGTGTAAATCCATGTCCTGAGGCATAGCAGGGATGCTTCTGAAAGAGCAGGAGCTGAGAAGTGCCAGAAACTGGTGGAAAAGTGCCAAAATGATCCAACAAAATCAAGAAATCTTTTTTTTCCCCCCTTATTATCAAGAATAATGAGGATGTCTGGTGGAAAAACTCCGGATGAGGAGTCAGTGCCGTGTCCCTTCACTCCTGGACAGATTGTCACTGTCATCTTCTCCCTTCCTAAAGCTGCCAGACATTTTTGGGTTCCCAAAAGCAGGAATTTTGGCATTTTCCTCTGCACTGACTCCTTTTTTTCTCCTTGTTTTATAAAATCTGGAAGAAGGCCATGCTTGTGGATTATCTGTGTGCTCACAATGGACATTAATAAATAAATCCCTGGAAGATGTCAGGAATGCTTAGGAGATAAAACCCCCTCAAATTTAGGGGGTTTTTGTGTGTTTAGGATCTGTGCCACATCGAGGCATCTTTTTCCTTTTTTCCTGATTTTATGGAGGACTGCAGTGCTTTATGGAATTCTCCGCTGCCCGGGAATAAAAGGCAGAGCTGAGTTTTCACACAGGAATTCAGGAATTTGGAGATGAAGAGTTGAGTTAAGGTTCAGAAATATTTCGGGGTTTTTTAACACAGAAGGAGGCCAGTGCAGCCTCGATATTCCAGGCTGGAGGGAGAAGAGACCAAGGAGGTGGAAAACTTCCAAGGGAATGTCTTGGAAGGACTGGAAAAATAACAAAATGGGATAGTTAAAATGGGGAAAAAATCTCCAAGATTAAGTCCAGCCTCGGGCTGAACCCCACCAAGCACATCCTGAAGTGCCACATCCAGGTGGGTCTTGAAATTTTAGGGATGGGGTGGGAATCTCTTCCAGTGTTTGACCATTCTGACACTGAAGGGATTTTCCCAGATGTCCAATCTTGGCCTCTCCAGTGGACATGGAATTTTTGGGATTCACTTCCATGAAAAGGTGCTCTCAGTCCTTATTTATGGATCACTCAAGTCTTTCATGGCCTCTTGGTGGTGCCTTGCGGCTCTTTTGGTCACTCCCTGTTTTCTCTGGAATGGTGTGCTGGGATTCAGTGGAGGCATGAATGGGAACCACAGGGATAAACACGGAGCAACATGTTAATGGGATAAACATGGAAGAACATGGAGAAACCCTCCAGCAGATCTTTGGAAATGAATCCCCACCCCTGTGGATTCCTTGGGAAACAGAACCCTGTGAAAAATACTTGGAATTTCAGTTTATCCCTGAAATTTCCTCTTTCTTCTTTTTGTCCCACACCCGAGCATTCATGACAATTGCTGATGCTGCTTTGTGCTTCCAGATATTTTTCCTTTTGGAATATTGGGTTATCTGCCTGTTCTTCCCCCTCAGAGCCTTCGGGTTCCATTCCCTCCTTTATCCTGGTCAGGGATGAGGCTGGAGAGCAAAGGCTGATGTGGACATGAACGTTCCCATTTTCCCTTTGTTCTTTCAACTTGCCCGTGAAGCCCTTGGATGAACTTTTGGGAAGTTCCAAAGAACCTGGACAACATTTCATGGAATCACAGAGCTCTCCATGTTGGGAAAGGCCCTCCAGGATCACCAAGTCCAACCATCAACCAGCACCACCGTGGTCACCACCAAACCACATCTCCCAGTGCCACATCCATGTGGGATTTGAGCCCTTCCAGGGTTGGGGGCTCCTCCACTGCCTTGGGAAGCCTTTTCCAGGATTTTCTGGAAGAAGTTTTTCTCCATATCCAACAGGAGCGTTTCCTGATGGAGTTTGAGGACATTTCTGCTTGTTCCAAGGTGTGAGGGGTCCCATTTGCAGCTCTGCCTCAACATTCCAAGGGCTGAACAATCCCACCAAAACCAGGACCCCATGGAACAGCAGCCCCAGGACCAAGGGGCCACCTCCCTGTCCTTTGTCCCACCAGGAGCCATCCGCTGATTCCCAAACTCCTCCTCTGGAGTCAATGTCGTGCTTTATCCCAACTTTCCCATACAAAAATTCCCATCCTGCTCACCAAAAAGGGGCCTGAACTCGGAAAAGATTTTCTGTTCCTCTCTGTTTTCCTGGTTTTCCCCTCTCCAATCCAGGATGTCCTCCTCCAATCGTGCCCACACCTTCCCGCTTGGAGCACACCACAAATTTTTAGGGGAATATCTCAGGTTAACAAATCCACTTCTTGGGCTGCTTCCCTAAAGGGGTCATTTAGAATCTCAAGAAATGTTGGGATTTTCCCTCTGGAATTTTCTCCTCTGGATCCCTGCGTTGAGCTGCCCTCCAGGTGTGGAAAAAAAATCCCATTCCAGTGATTAACAATCCATTCCAGTAATTATTATTCTTGGTTTGGGGAAAAAAAAATAATCCCTTTTCCACTTTGAATTTCCCCGATTTTAGCTTCCAACTGCTGCTTCTTATCCTGCCTTTCTTCCAGAGATTAAAGTGTTTTTCCCTTCTCCTCGTGGAAGTGTTCCCATGTTTATAACGTTCCCTCTCATTTTCTTCCTTTTGATGAACAAACCCGAGCCGTTCCTTTGAATATTTTCAAATAAATATTTTTTCCTTAACCTTTGCGTTATCCTGGCAGTTTTCTTCTGGCTCCTCTCCAGCTTTTCTCCCTTGCAAATAATTTTTTTTTTTTAAAAAGCAGCACACGTCTCTCCAGACATCTTCTAGCGTGGAATTCAGAGGTTAAACATTCCTATTTAATCCCACTCTCCTGCTTTTCCCAGTGTTTCCATGGATTTGTCGACCATCCTGTTTTTCTGGGAGCTGATGTTGCTCAAGAGGTCGTGAAGGTGTGTGGAAATGAGGAGGATTCAGTAAAAAACGGATTTATTTTGTGTCCTGTAGCTGAGATTCGCTCTTCAGAGTTGTTCTCCGGTGTGGTTCATTTTAATATCAGCCACAGCAGGAACGGGAAAACTGTCCTGGAAGCCTCATAAAATCATGGAATGGTCCTTCAAGATCATCTGGCTCCAAACCCAGGGATTTAAGGTCCCTTCCCACCCAAACTATTCCATGATTCTGTGTTAATTTAAACTATTTGAGAGTGTGGTCGCAGGTTCCTGGTACATGCTGATGTTTAAAATTTCTCTGATTTATTTGTGACTTCACCCTGAGAAGTTCTCTGCAAGGCTTTCAAAGAGCCTGAAATTCCATTTGTGGAGTGGGATTCTCCAGGACTTTCTCCTGGTTTTTGTGGTGGATCTCAGGTCTGGCTGAGGAAGTTTAATCCTGGCTCACAGCAAGCAGGGAGATTTCTGGCTGTGGTCACAGCTCATCTGAGTTCAGCCCATTTGGGATCTTCCAGGCCCTCAGGATCTTCCTGACCCTCAGTTCAGCCCCTTTGGGATCATCCTGTTCCCCACTTCAGCCCCTTTGGGATCATCCTGGCCCTTGGTTCAGCCCATTTGGGATTTCCTGGCCTTTGGGATCATCCTGTTACTCAGTTCAGCCCATTTGGGATTTCCTGGCCTTTGGGATCATCCTGTTCCTCAGTTCAGCCCATTTGGGTTTTCCTGGCCTTTGGGATCATCTTGTTCCTCAGGTCAACCCTTTTGGGATCTCCTGCTCCCCAGTTCAGCCCAGTTGCGATTTCCTGACCCTCAGTTCAGCCCCTTTAGGATCATCCTGGCCCTTGGTTCAACCCCTTTGGGATCTCCTCTTCTCCAGTTCAGCCCCTTTGGGATTTCCTGGCCCTCAGTTCAGCCCGTTTGGGATCTCCCAACCTTTGGTTCATCCTCTTTGGGACTTCCTGTTCCCCTGTCCAGCCCCTTTGGAATCTCCTGTTCCCCAGTCCAGCCCCTTTGGGATCTCCTGGCCCCTGTTCTCGGATCACTTTCGATCCTGATCCAGAGGATGATGGATGCAGTGGCACAGGCAGACTTTGAGCCTGGATTTGATCCTTTTTCCCTGGAGTTTCTGCCCTGCTCGAAGTAATTTAGGACAAGCTCCCTTTGGAGCAATTCCCGGATGTTCAGGGTGGGCTGGAAGCCCCTGGAAGGTTTTTGTGTCCCCTCAGTGCCCCGTGCTGGGAGCAGGGAGAGGTGTGCAGTGAGCTGGGTTTGCTCTCAGCTCTGGGTGAGTCCTGAGCTCCTGGAGAAACCCAGAACTCCTGGAGTGCCTCGAGTGCCACATCCACGACACTTCCAAGGATGGGGATTCCATCAATTCCCTCTTTTCATTCCAAGGATGGGGATTCCACCAATTCCCTCTTTTCATGCCCAGGGATGGGGATTCCACCAATTCCCTCTTTTCATGCCCAGGGATGGGGATTCCAGAAATTCCCTCTTTTCATGCCCAGGGATGGGGATTCCACCAATTCCCTCTTTTCATGCCCAGGGATGGGGATTCCACCAATTCCCTGTTTTCATGCCCAGGGATGGGGATTCCACCAATTCCCTGTTTTCATGCCCAGGGATGGGGATTCCACCAATTCCCTCTTTTCCTGCCAAGCACATTTGAAGACGTTCCCAAGGGGCAGAGTTTGCCCCCAAACTGTGCTGCTTTAACACAGCTGTGCTTCTGTCCATCTATCCCTTTTCTCTTGGCACTTCAGGATGCTTTCCACCCTGCCCTGAAGACACTGAGGTTTTTGGGATGTTGTTTTTTGTTTGCTCTTGGAGGCTGGGCTGGGCAGGGATGTTCAAAGGTGATGGTGAGACAGATAAACAATGAGAGCTGGTGAATTATGCACATTCCCGAGCATTCACCTTGAGGAAGCAGCAGGATCCGGGGAACGGATGGCTGGAAAAGACCTTGAAGAGCAGCTCGGTGGGGCTGATTTATTCTTTTATCAGCGGGGCCTTCCAGGAAGATGAATTATCCGCCAGAAGAGCCTGGAAGGATCGGGGTTTGCTCTTGTGGAGTTTTAGGACAATAAAGTGACTCTGCTCTCCAGTGCTCCTGGTGAGCTGTTCAAGGCACTCCATATGAGCAGGATTATCCAGCCTGGAGATGCCAATGAGGAGATTTCACTGCTCTCCCTGGATTTTCTGACCCTCATTAAGCCCGGGGGGAGAGTTGAGCTCTGGGATATCGATCACACGCAGCCAGGATCATCCCTGAAACACCAATCCCTTCCCTGAGGCATCAAATGCTTTTGATTACAAATATTTGATTACAAAGATTCCTGAATCCCTGAGGTTGGAAAACCCTCCCAGATCACTGAGTCCAGCCTGTGCCCACCCTATCCCCAGCCCAGAGCTTCGAGTGCCACCTCCAGGAATTCCTTGGGCACCTCCAGGGATGGGCACTCCAAACCTCCCTGGGCAGCCTTTGACCACCCTTTCCATGAGGAAATTCCTGCTGCTGTCCACCCTGGGACCATCCCACCAGGATTTATGATCTCCTTTAAACATTTATAATTTTCCATGTTATTTTAGAGACTCACAACTGCAAATCTCACCTTGGAGCTGTTGTGAATCCTCAATCCTCAACATTCCCAACCTCAGTGCTCTGTATCTGTGAGGCCCTGAGAGCTTGGATTTGATCTCCCATCCCTCCAGGTCCAGAGGTGTTTCCCTCTTGATTCCCAAGGAATCTGCTCCTAATTGGAAAATCTCCTTCAGGCCTCTCATCCTCCCAGCCCTGAGCACAGCACTTCATCATCTCAGCTCGTTAGGAGATGCTGCCCTCATCAACTCTCACCCTGTACCTCCTGGAAAAGGAATTCATATTTTCCACCCATTTTCCTGCCTTGGAAGGAGAACCTGCAGCCAGCTTTTCCAGCAGAATCGTTTCCTCACATTTATCTGGGAAGGTTCTCCTCTCAAGGAGCAGAGTTTTGTGTGAGTGTTGTTTTTCGGTCAATAATGAGTGGTTGGAAAGGTCAGGATATCCAACACCTGCAGTGCCGTGGAATTTGAGGGGGGTTGCAAAGATTAATAGGAAAATCCTTGGAAAAAGCAGTAGGGAAAAACCTCGTGTGGTTCCGAGCTTGTCCTGTTCTGTTTCTGAGCCTTGTGAGGGCTGCCAAAATCCAGGGAGGAGCAGGAATCAGGAAAAAGGGATCAAATTCTGAATTCCCTGCTCAAAACCCTGCAGAGGGATGGGTGCCTTGGAGTCGAGGATGGGGATCAAACATTTCATTTTCCTTGGTTCCTCCAGCTTTGCTTCGGAAGTTTGGTGGGTTTTTAGTGGAATCAGGATCAGGCACTTGAGGACGTGGGCTGGTGGTTGGACCCGAGGGCTTTGCAAACTTAACGATTCCATAAATTTCGTTTTCGCTGTGAAAATGTTAAAAGAAATGTGTATTCCTGCAGTTTTGGGTGTCACTTTGTGCAGGGAATGTTTGCAGCACTGGCCGAGCAACAATTCCCACAAGGAATTGGGGACAGAAGAATTCCTTGGGAATTCCCAAGGAATTGGGACAGAAGAATGGAGCCTGGGAGAGTAAATGTGCTCTGAACAAGGCAGAAAGTTCAGGAGCTGTGGAGCACCAGGGAAAACAGAACAATGGATAAGAAAAGAGTGTAAATTCCCTGTTTTTACCTTTGGATAACTCTGTTTTCCTTCCCAGAATAAATAACACGGAGCCTTAGCCGGAGGGGAGGGGGAGCCATGGGAGACATCTCAAATAAATCAACGTTTGCTTCCTTGAGTTACGGCAAGAGAATCCTGCGTGCCCGAGGCCCTCGGAACAAACGGATGGGAAGGAGCACCAAGGGGCTGGAAAGGGGTTTTGAAAACCTTCTCAGGCTTTTAATGTCTCTGTTCCCTGCTCCAGGAGGGAGGATTGGGATTTCCACAGGTGTTTGCTCCCTGAGCATTCCTCGGTTTTAATGTTCGGGGCGGCTGGTGACAAATCGGATCCTTTGCTGGTAAATCCTTTCGCGGATGTTTTTATGTCCAAATATTTCAGGATACTGAGTGAGGATGTGGGGTGGATAAGATGGAAGAGGAGAAATTTAGATGGGAGGTTGGGAATTAGGAATTCTGGCTGGGAGGGTGGGGAGGGAATGGAACAGAATTCCCAGATTTGCTGTGGCTGCCCCTGGATCCCTGGCAGTGCCCAAGGCCAGGTTGGACATTGGGGTTGGAGCAGCTTGGGACAGTGGGAGGTGTCCCTGTCCACTGGATAATCCCTAAAATCCCTTCCAACCCAAACCTTTCCATGATTCTTCGATAATTCTCTAATCGGTTTCCTTTGGAATTCAGCTCGTTATATGCAAACTGCGTAACACAGAATTAAATTTAACCTCAACCTCTCTGTACTTCAACCCAATGAATAATTAAATCAGTAAAACTAAATAAATGAAGAATTTCAATGCATTAAAAAAAAATTTAAAGGAAAACAACCCTGTTAATCCATCCAATCCATGTTAAACCCAGCTGGGGACTGACACAGGACAAACTGGGACAGTGGGAGGCGTCCCTGCCGTGGCAGGGGTGGGATGAGATGAATTTCAAGATCCCTTCCCACCCAAACCATTCCATGATTCCATGATTAACCAACAGAATCAGCAAATAAATCCTGTTTGTAAATAAACTTGTAAAGACCAATTCTTTTGCCCAAAGGTCAAAACCACCTTTTGTCAAAACCACAAAATTATGGGAAAATCCAGGGTGGGAATCCAAGAACTTGTAGGATTTTGCGCAGGATTCTGTGTTTCAAAGCTTTGCCCAAAATTTTCTTGTCAGAACCACAAAATTTTGGAGAAATCCCTTGTGGGAATCCAAGTACTTGCAGGATTTTGTGCAGGATTCCGTGTTTCAAAGCTTTGCCCAAAGGTTTCTTGTGAAAACCACGAAATTTTGGAGAATTCCAGTGTGGGAATCCAATTACTTCCTCTACACCGATTTTTCAGCATAAAATCCAGGAAGTGAAGTGCAATTTCTCTATTAAAGTTTCGTCCATTCCGGAGAAGCACAACTCACATAATAGGAAATTAATGAGAGAGATGGATTAGGGCATTATTTTTCCCTTGACAAATTAATGGATATTACGATGGATTTCGAGCAGGCATCGTTAGCAAATGGAAAAAATCGCTCCAATTAAAAACGAACCCCGAGGCTCAACCATCAAAACTCCATTGTCAAAATGGAAATATTTCCCATGGAGTGTTTTAGAAAGAGGAGGAGAAGGATGATATTCCAGACAATTGCAGAAATTCAGCACTGCAGGGGCAGAAGGATGAAAAATTTGTCTAATTTCGGGTGTGGCATTTGGGGGGTTGTGAGAGGGAACTGGGAAGAGTCTTCCAAGGTCAGTGAAACCAAAATTTGAATGGAATAAAGAAAAGGAAATTTCTGTTTTCCCACGTCTTCATCAGCTTCAAAATCTGAGCCTGACCCTGCAGAATTCTGGCTTTGTTTTTTTTTTCTGGGAATGACGCTCTTCTTGGCTCCTCCTTTTCCAGCTGAAATAGCCAGGTCCCATTGGGAATTTTTTGTTTTTCCACCCAATTTAGGGTGAGCTGGAGCAGCCTTAGTCTGGCAGCGTTTGGCTGACCACGATCCCAGCTGGAATTGTGAGGGCTGTGGAGCAGCTTGGGATGTGTGAAGGGGTTTTCTGCTCAGTGCTGGTGCCCTCTGGAAGAAGATGGAATTATGGAATGCTTGAGGCTGGAAAAGCCCTCTGAGATCAAATCCAACCATACCCCAGCACTGCCAAGGCCACCACTGCTCCATGTCCCCAAGTGCCACATCCACAGGGATTTAAATTCCTCCAGGGATGAGGACTCCACCACTGGACCACCCTTTCCATGAAATTTTCCCAGTGTCCAACTTGATCCTCCCAATGTTGGTGTCCCCAGTTGGTTTCTCAGCTCGTTCCTTGAGCTGTTCCATTAATTCTCGGTGCTTTTCCTCCCTTGCAGAGGGGTTGGATTCCTGAATTTGCCAGGAATATGGGCTGGAAGATGAAGATCTAAATACAGTTCCACAGAGGAATAACCGAGCTCAGCCTCCAGCAGTGTCCCAGCCTTGCCTCGTGTCACAGCTGCTCCCTGGGGAAAAACTCTTCCAATGGGAGGATTCGGGAAGAAATCAGGGAAATGTTCCCCCCTGCACATCCAGGGATGCTGAACGTTCCTGCAGCGACCATGGCCTTTCCAAGGATTTTCCAGTCCCCAGGCACCCATTTGGCTGTCACTTTAACTGGTATTTTAAGAATAAAAAGGGAATTGCCAAGGATAGGAGGGGATTTGCTGTCCCTGGGCTGGGAGCAGAGCCCACACTTTGGCTTTTCCCCTTTTCTGGTGGGCATTCCTCTCCCTTCCCATATCTCAGGATTCTGCCTCAGGGAAGCACAGCTGTGGGCAGGGCTGGGTGTGGAGCTGGGAGAGGCTTGGGAAAGGTATGGGGGCTGGAAAGGTGAAAAGGGAGGAGGAGAGAACCTAAAGGGGCTCCAGGAGAGGTGGAGAGGGACTGGGGACAAGAGATGGAGGGACAGGACACAGGGAATGGCTTCAGATTGGAAAAGGGGAGATTGGGCTGGGAGATTGGGAATTGGGAATTCCTGGCTGGACTGGAATTCCCAGATTTGCTGTGGCTGCCCCTGGATCCCTGGAATGTCCAAGGCCAGGTTGGACATTGGGCTTGGAGCAGCCTGGGACAGTGGGAGGTGTCCCTGCCATGGCACAGGATTAGAATGGGATGGGATTTAAGGTCTCTTTCCAGCCAAAGCAGTCTGGAATTCCACCTGTGAAAATCGGGCTCTGAGGATTTCCACCAATCCAGGAGGTTCCAAGACTCCTCCTCCAGAGCTCCTGTGGATGTTTTTGTGCTCAGGGAATGGAGGTGGTTTCCAGAGGATGGATGTGTGGGATCACAGAACAGCTGGGAAAGCCTCAAAATCAAAATGGAAATGGAAAATTAATCCTGGTTTCACACCTATGGAATTGGCTGGGTTAGGTCCTGGATTTGCATTTATGGAATGGTTGGGGTTGGAAAGGCCCTGAAAGATCCTCTGATTCCAACTTCCAAGAACCTGAGTTTAAGGAAATCTCCTTCTCCTGGGATGTTCTTCAACTTTTCCCCTTTTGACTGAAGGTCCCAAAAATATGAAAACAACTAGAGGATGGTCAAATCCTGGTGGATTTACAGGAAAAGGTGCAGAAACCGTGGACGTGTGGGAGCCTGGGAATGCTGAAGGGCTGCTGAAACTCCTTTTGTTCTGTAATGACGGAGGACTCTGCCAGGCTGGGCTCTGCTGCGAGCCTCGCTCAGTAATTAAAAATCAATTAGGATGTTTAGCAATTACCTAATTAACTTCCTAAAGCCATCCTGTCAGATTCATATCCAAACATGCCTCCAAATCCTGTGTGTTCCCAATAATGCAAATCGTGGGATTTGGGCCTTTATTGCTCGTGGAAATTGGAATTAAGGGAAGCGTGAGACGGTTTTTGTTAATTTGGACCATTCCTAATTAACTGGGCTTGGGATCTTCCAGTAATTCTTAATTAACTGGGCTTGGGATCTTCCAGTAACCAAATGGGAGCATCCAAACTTCCCTGGGAACGCCACGGTGCAGCTCAGGAAGGAGGAAGGGTGGGAAGTTGTCGGGAGATGGGAGCACTGGCAGATATCTCAAAATATGATGTATTTCCTCAGCCTCGAGAAAAGTGGGAATGTCTTCATTGCATCCACCAGGAGTTTGCGGTCAGTGGTCGCAGGACACAAAACCCAGGGATTTTAAAGGTTTATTAGGCAATAATCTGCTGCCACACGGATTGTTTTGCTTTCACACCAATCCCTGATTAAACTGTGTCACCCATCTTGCCACAGTGCAGAATTTTTCTTGCTCTCGGGGAATGGAGGTGGTTTCCAGAGGATGGAGATGTGGGATCACAGAACAGCTGAGAAAACCTCAAAGTCAAAATGGAAATTGTCAATTAATCCTGGTTTCACACCTATGGAATTGGCTGGGTTAGGTCCTGGATTTGCATTTATGGAATGGTTGGGGTTGGAAAGGCCCTGAAAGATCCTCTGATTCCAACCTGAACTTCCAAGAGCCTGAGTTTAATGATTCCAGTCATGTAATGACACACAAAACCTACTTGCTGCACCTTAAAACTTTTTTTTTATTATTATTTCTATAACTACTTCTAGATCCAAACTTTAAAGCCTTAAAACTTTCCATTGCCCAGATCAACATTTTTCTGTCTAAACTACAAACCCACCTTTTTGCTCATGGTCTCTAAATTTGGGAGCCTTTTCCAGGGTCTCAGGTCGAGCCCTGAATTAATTTTTGAGTTTGGGCCTGCATGCATGAGGTTTTGAGAATTTTCTGTGCCTGGAATACCCACAGGAAGTGATCCCAAAATCAGCATCAGCTCCTGGGAGAGCTCCATGACTTTGGGTGGCCCTGGGGTGGTTTGGGGCGAGTTGGTGGCACCAAGGACCCGGACCCAGCTTTGGGTTGGTGCAGCCACAATCCCCGGGCTCAGCTGCTGCTCCTGGATCTGTCACCTCCCACTGCTGTCCCCAGGAGCTGGGACACGGCCAGACAAGGACATGGAGGGGCTGGAGGTAGGAAGGGAATGGAGCTGGGAAGGGGCTGGAGAATTCCTGAGGGAGCTGGGAAGGGGCTGGAGAATTCCTGAGGGAGCTGGGAAGGGGCTGGAGAATTCCTGATGGAGCTGGGAAGGGGCTGAGCCTGGAGCAAAGGAGGCTCAGGGGGGACACTGTGGCTCTGCACAAGTCCCTGCCAGGAGGGGACAGCCGGGGGGGTCGGGCTGTGCTGGCAGGGAACAGGGACAGGAGGAGAGGGAACGGCCTCAGGCTGGGCCAGGGGAAGTTTAAATTGGATATCAGGAAGAATTCCTTCATGGAAATGTTTGTCCAGCCTGATGGAGGGGATCCTTGGAGGGGATTTTTGTTTCTGTTTTTCTTTTCCCATAATCCAACAGAATTCTGCTTTCCTGAGGTGTTCATGAATTTAAATTTAAATATATTTAACATTAAAAAAAAAAGAAGAAAAAGAAATTAAAATTTTGTTAGAGCTGCCCGAAACAGGGGTGGGAAAGGTTCAGGGAGTCACAGAACCCCAGAATGGTTTGGGTTGGAGGGGACTTTAAAGCTCATCCCATTCCATGGGCAGGGACACCTCCCACTGTCCAAGCTTGGGCAATTCCAGGGATCCAGGGGCAGCCACAGCTGCTCTGGCAATTCCAGCCCAGCCAGGAATTCCCAATTCCCTGTATCCCATCCATCCCTGCAGTGGGTTTATATCCCACTACCCCAATATCCCAAACCTGCAGCGTGGCCACAAATCCATGCTTTGGAATTCTCAGGCTTGCCGAGATCTGCACAGTGATTATCCCTTGCTGGGGTAGCAAAACTGGGGGAATTTTCCATTTCTCTCCCCCAGGGGTGTGGAGGAGGGAGAGCATTCCTGGAGCTGCCATTTTTCCAGGCTCTGGGGCTGTCAATACCTTGGCATTTTTTTTCTTTCTGGAAACAAAAGAGCTGCTCCATAAATCTCAGATCTCATCTGCTGCTTTGCGTCAAACTCGAAATCCAACGGAAATTCCCAGTCCAGGGAATGGGGTGAAAAGGCTCTGGAGCCACCCAGGAAGAGACGCCAGAGGAGATATTCAAATATTGAATTTTGGAGAAGAAGGAAGAAGTTCCCAGCTTGGATCCCGAGCCTCAGGACAAACTGGCTGGGAAGAGGAAGGCAGAAGGTAAATTCCAAACTTGACCATGGAATACGGGGGTCACAAGCTGGAGGAAGGTTCTGGAGGAATAAAAAGTGCAGATAATGGGAAAAACTCCCGAGAACAACCCTAAAAAACCAAGGGAATAACACAGCCATGACCTTCAGCAAGGCCAAATCCAATAAAGCAGGAACTGGGAGGGAAGATCCTTTGGGAAATGAGCCCAAATGAAATAAAAAAGGAGTTCAGGGAAGGTGGCAGCTCTGAAAAAGCACAGGAAAAATCCATCCCCACTCTGAGGAGCTGAAGGAAGGGTAGGGAGGGACCACAGGAGCTGAATCCAGGGCTCTTCATTGGCTTGGAGCAGAAGGAATTGCACAGGGAGCAGAAACGGGCTCGGCTGGAGGTGGAACAGAGGCTGGGAGATGCTGAGAAACAGGGAAAAGCAGGAAGGGAAAAGCAGGAAAGGAAAAGTGGGAAGGGAAAAGCAGGGAGGGAAAAGCAGGGAGGGAAAATCAGGAAGGGGAAAGCAGAAAGGGGAAAGCAGGGAGGGAAAAGCAGGGAGAGAAAAGCAGAAAGGGACAAGCAGGAAAGGAAAAGCAGGAAAGGAAAAGCAGGGAAGGAAAAGCAGAAAAGGAAAAGCAGGGAGGGAAAAGCAGGAAAGGAAAAGCAGGAAGGGAAAAGCAGGAAGGGAAAAGCAGGGAGAGAAAAGCAGGGATGGGAAAGCGGGAAGGGAAAAGCAGGAAGGGAAAAGCAGGAAGGGAAAAGCAGGAAGGGGAAAGCAGAAAGGGAAAAGCAGGGAGAGAAAAGCAGGAAAAGAAAAGCCAGGAGGGAAAAGGAAAAGACCGTCAGGTGCAGGAGGGACCCAGGAATTTTCTGAGCCCCCTCTGAGTGAGCGCAGAGTGGGCTCCCAGCTGCTCCTCCAGGGATCCTGCAGTGCTTCCCTTCCTGCTGGGAACAGCCACAGAAGGAGGGAGAAGGTTTGAATGGATTATCTCCATGAGGTAATTCTTGTTGGATCAGGGTGGATTGATGGAATCACAGAATCCTGGAGGCTGGAAAAGCCCTCTGGGGTCATGGAGCTGCCCAGCACTGCCAGGGCCACCACTGCCCCTTGTCCCCAGAGTGCCACATCCACAGGGCTGTAAATCCCTGCAGGGACGGGGATTCCAGGCCTCCCTGCCTGTTCCTGGCATTCCAGGGAGGAATGGAGCTGAGTCCTGCCCTGATCATTGCTCTCCTTGTCCCTGGTGTCTCAGAGCAGGTCACATCCACTGCTGGATGGTTCGAGGAAGAGACTTTTCACCTGGATGGATCTCCTGGTTTCCAGCTCCAGGAGTAGCTCAGTCCTCAGAGCAGGAATTCATGTGCAGCTCATTTCCATGGAATCGTGGAATATCCTGAGCTGGAGGGACCCACAGGGATCATCCCAGCCCCTGTCCCTGCCCAGAGCCCCCAACAATCCCACCCTGGGCATCCCTGGCAGCGCTGGCCAAAGGCTCCTGGAGCTCTGGCAGCCTCGGGGCCGGGACCATTCCCTGGGGAGCTTTTCCAGTGCTTATTCCACCCTCTGGGGGAAGAACCTTTCCCTGATATTTATTCCCTTCCTTCAAACCTAGGCATATTTAAGTAATGCCAGGGAGGGTTTCAGTCCAGTTTTCCCATTGCATTGTTGATCCTGGGAAGGGATTTAAGACAAAAAGTTCCTCTCTGATTTAAGATCCCTTCCAACCCAACCCAAAGGGGTCCCTATAACACAGGGAGAGGGGGGAGCTGTGGGAGTGCAGATCCTGCTGGGGCCCACTCACGGGCCCAGGAGTGTCTAAAGATGTGAGCACTGAGTTCCCGTTCCCTTTCCTTTACGTGATCCCAGCACCACACACACAGCTCCAGCACCTTCCACCTGTGCCGGCAACACCTCCGCGTGATTTTCTCCCGAAAAGACGAGGAGGAAACCCCTGTGAGACCCACGCAGTGCCTCACTCTTCTTCAGGGAGGAACATCCCCGTGTGAACATCCCTGATTTTATTTCCCGCTGCTGTCGCCGTTACAAAGGGGAAATTAAATCAGGCGGTGATGTAAACCTGCCGAGGAGAACAGGCAGCTGCTGCGGCTCTTTATTGCTTTGTTCATCTGCTGTTGCATTTTGCCATCGCCTGGTGCTCGGTGGAGGGTGTGATTTATTCACGGCACGGCCGGGGGAGGGGGGGCTGTACAATAAACCCCTGACAAGCCCCGTGCCAGAAGCCATTAGGAGGAGAGAACAATAATGGAGACACAAAGTATTTACAGAGCGAGTTGGCTTTAATTTAAAACCCTTCACTGAGCCTTGATGATAATTACATCGCGCTGCTGACAGGGCCCCGCTCCGCACCGCGGCGGTAAAAAATGGGAGAGGATTGAAACATCCCTTGGAAGCTGCGAGAAATTCCCGAGGGTTTCGGGTCGTTGAGGCGCTCTGGCATTGCTGCCAAGAGCCAGGTTTTTCCTAAATTAGTGCCAGGCTGGGTTGGGAGGACAGGGATGTGGTTGTTGTGGTTGTTGGGGTGGATCCTGATCCAGGATTTTGCTTTCTCCTCTTCCTTCTCCTTCTCTCTCCCCCCATCCAAAGGTGTTTGTATACAGGTTTAAAATATTTGTGGTTTATTTATGAAAGGGTTTTGCCTCCTTCCAGGGGCTAAAGGAGCTCCAGGAGAGCTGGAGAGGGACTGGGGACAAGGGATGGAGGGACAGGACACAGGGAATGGCTTCAGATTGGAAAAGGGGAGATTGGGCTGGGAGGGTGCGGAGGGGCTGGGCTGGAATTGCCAGAGCAGCTGTGGCTGCCCCTGGATCCCTGGAATTGCCCAAGGTGGGACACTGGGGCTTGGAGCAGCCTGGGACAGTGGGAGGTGTCCCTGGGACAGTGGGAGGTGTCCCTGACATAGCAGGGAGTTGGGATTGGATGGGATTTAGGATCCCTTCCACCTCAAACCATTCCAGGATTCTGTGGTGAAGAGCAGCTGAGCCACCCCAAAAGGGTGGAAATTGGGAATTTCATTTTTCCCTCAGTTTCCCAAAGCTGTGGCTCCTCCTGCCTTTATCCTTGGGAAAAAACCCCACCTCTCACCAAGGTAGGGAGAGCAGATTTCCTTCCCAAAAAACCCTGGCAGGGCCCCATGCAGGGGCAGTGCCTAAAGGGTTAACGCCAGCAGACCTCCCAAAGCTGTTCCCTCCCAACATCCATTAAATGCCGTTTTCCAGCCCATTTTTGAAGGGAATGGAGGGGAAACTCCAGGAATCCCAAAGCTGTTGCTTCCCAGCATCCATTCAGTGTCATTTCCCAGCCCATTTGGGGAGAGGAAATCCCAGGAATTCCAGAGGTGGGTGCAGTTGCAGGGCTCTGACGAGGGAGAGCAGCAGATCCATGCTCAGCTCCCGGGAGCCTTTGGACATGGGGCACCAGGATTTCCATCCCTACAACTTCAGCTGCATTTCCCTGGAATCTCAGAGCCGCAAGGAATTTTTAAAGACTCCGGGAAAACGCGTTTGGCAGAGCAGCGGCAGCGGGAGATGTCTGTAAATCCAGCAGGGAAAAAAAAAAAAAAAAAAAAAAAAAAAAGCCTTTAATTAGCAGCCAGCCTAATGAAGGGAATCCTTCTGGAAGCAAAATCCATCTCCAGGCTTCCCGGTGGGAATTTTGTGTTTATTGGCCCTCCTTGAAAGGTTTGAGCAGCGTTTGGTGGGAAAATCCAACTCTCATCTCCAAAGGGAAGCTTGTGGTTGGATCCTGCAGATTTTTGTCTCGTTGCCTGCTCAGATCTCCAAATTGGGAATGCTCCAGGACAGGAATTTATCCTGGATGAACCTTTGGTCTGACCCAGCATTGTCAATTTTTTATGCTTTAGTAGAAATTGTAATATTAAAAGATTAATATTTGGCTAATATCTCCTGTGGGTTTTCATCAGCTTCTCTGAATTTAATTCCTTTTATAGAACATTTCCTAGGATTTTCCAACAACTGACCTGGAGATGGAAATAGCTGGATAACCCTGCTTGGTCTCCCAGGATTGGGAAAGATGTTGAGGGTGGTTGTTGCATAATTAACAAATTAATTTGGACATCAAGAATTCTCACTCTTCCATGCAAAAGGGCAGATTTTTTAAAAAAATGAGTGGTTGGGTGTTTAGGCACAAAAACTCCTGGAAATTCAGGAAGATGCTCCTGGTGGGAGCTCCAAAATCTTTACTGGAATAGAAAATCCATTTGGATCTTTTATTGAATGTTGGTTTTCTTTAAAAAAAAAAAAAAAAATTAGGAAAAAAAAAGAAATTTGCAGCTCCTCATGAACTCTGAAATGGTGGAGAGGGAAAGGATTTTCCAGAAATTTTCAGCCAGAGCAAATTCCTTCTTAAATAAATCAGAGAATTCTGGGTTTCTCTTGGAGAAGACCAATCCCACCTGTCCAAAGGCTCCTGGAGATGTGGAAACCTTGGGAATTCCATGGGAATCCTGCTCAGTGCCCACCACCCTCTGGGGAAAGGACTTTTCCCTGAAATTCAACCCAAAAAAACCTTGAAAATTCCCCACAGCTGGGCTGGAATCACACAAGGAGAGGGATGAAGCTTCCAGAAGAAAATTCCATGAAAATCCTGGATTTTCAAACTCTGGGTGCTGACATTTCCCTCTAATCTCCTTTCTGGTGAAATGCTGGAAACGTTTGGGATTTAATTCCTTCCTTGCTGTAAGAAAAGGCAGAGGAGGAGGAAAAGCATCTCTGAAAAAGTGGGAAGAATTCTCTCAGGATAATTCAAGAAAAATCTCAATTATTTTCCCTTTTTAGCTTAAAAACTCAGCCCAGGGGCTGTTCCAAGGCCTGGAAAAGCCAAGGGGAGACTTTCCAGGACTCTCCAAAGAGCTGGATCAGGGTTTGGGACCCATCTGCAAAACCTCTGAGTTTTGTTATTTTTGAGATGTGCCAAAATAGGATTTAAATATTGGAAAACTGTACCTGGGAGTTACAGCTTGGGGCTCATTTTGGTAAGATTTTGGTAAGATTTTGATAAGATTTTGGGGCTGATTTTGATGAAACATCCAATCAAATCTAAGCATATTTAAGTAATGCCAGGAAGGGTTTCAGCCCAGTTTTTCCATCGCATTGTTGATCCTGGGATGTGATTTAGGACAAAAAGTTCCTCTCTGGAAGCAGGAGTTGCCTCTCCAGCATTGTTCTGTGTTATTTAGTGGCTGCCATTCCCGAATTTTGGGAATGAATTGTTGGATTTTTCCATCCAGAAGAGAGGGATGGATCTGAGTTCTGCCTTTGTATTGAGGATATGTTCAGGGGGAATTTTTTTCAAGGAAAAAAAAATGACAGGGGCTGCCCAGGGAGGTTTGGAGTGCCCATCCCTGGAGGTGTCCAAGGAATTCCTGGAGGTGGCACTCAGAGCTCTGGGCTGGGGACAGGGTGAGCACAGCTTGGACTTGGCTTGGGAGGGATTTTCCAACCTCAGGCATCCCGAGATTCTGGGATTTTCACCTTTAATGAAGCAATTTGTGTTATTTATTCAACGGTTGTGTTAGGGTGGAGTTTAGATGTTTTTATCCCGTTCAGGGTGGTGGGAAATGCCTGAAGCCCCAGCCCCTGCCCTAAGGATGTGTGGGAGAAAGGACTTGGCTTTTTGGGATCAGTTGGATGAGCACAGATTTCACAGGGAATAAAGACACGGGGTTGTTTTTGCCAGTTTTGTGCCAGGAGGTCCAAAAA
>VZSR01000520.1:48764956-48780112 GCA_013398615.1 Brachypodius melanocephalos | reverse complement strand
ACAGAATCCCAGAATCCCAAACTGATTTGAGTGGGAAGGACCTTAAATCCTGCTTAGTGTCAGCCTTGCCATGGCAGGGACACCTCCCACTGTCCCAGGCTGCTCCAAGCCCAATGTCCAACCTGGACTGGGACACTGCCAGGGATCCAGGGGCAGCCACAGCTGCTCTGGCAATTCCAGCCCAGCCAGGAATTCCCAGTTCCCAATATCCCATCCATCCCTGCCTTCCTTCATCTTCAGGCCATTCCCTCTTGTGCTGCCCTGGTGAAAATTTGGGATTTATGCCCTGCTCATGGGCGGCTTCTCCTGGTCAGCACTAAAACCATTCAAACCATTCCCATGCCTGATTTTTTCTTTGCTTTCCTCATTTTTAAGTCATTGACTCCATTAAAAAAAAACCCACAGGAACAAGGGGGGAAAGTAAACAGGAAAAACCCACAACAGGAATTAACAACCTGTTTGAAAAATAAGGTGAACTATTTCAAATTCTGAATAATTAAGTGCAGATACAATAAACACCAACTATTAATGCAGGGGGAAAAAAATCCATTAAAATGACATTTTTTCTGACATTTTTCCTATACCTGTTTGAAGAAAATTCTCTCCTGATGCCTTTCCCGGAGGGAACAGCACTTCCATTGTTTGATTTCCACCTCAAAGGAATCTCTGCATCAAAGGTCAAAATCATCGATAGTTAAGCAAAGTAATTAATTAGCTCTCAGGATCACTGCTAGAGCACAATTTTAACATCATTTTTCTTTCATTCCCCTCGTGTCCAGCAGCTCGAGCAACTTTTTTTTTTTTTTTTTTTTTTTTTTTTTTTTTTTTTTAACAAGTTCCGTGTTCCAGAAATTTAATTGCACTTTTATTGTTGTGTTCGGAGTTAATTATACAGCAAAGCAGGTTTATCTCTTCGATATTAAATCAAGCAAGTGCTCTTGGAACAATCAATTGATATTTAATTACAACAGAGAAGCCGCCCTATTAAATCTAAATTAAATGCTCATTGAAGACTATTAAAGTGTTACCAGACCATCAAACAGCAAATGCAATCCAATGCAGCCCAAAGCCTTCTGTGCTGGGTTTTCTTTGGAATCCTGGGCGGGAAAACTGACCTCAGATGACATTTCCTGAAATTTTCGGTGGATTCCGAAGGAAAATTTCCTTCTCCAAGTTTGTTTTACTGAACGAAAGGGAGCGACAGCATTGAGGCTTTTTTATGGCTTTCAGGGTTGTTGTGAGAGTTTAGAGGGGAAGGATTTGGGAGAAGCTCAATGTGGAGCGTGGAAAGGGCAGGAGACATCTCAGCAGGGATAATAATGGAATATCATGGAATGGTTTGGGTGGGAAGGACCTGAAATCCCACCTGGTGCCACCCCTGCCATGGCAAGGACACCTCCCACTGTCCCAGGGACACCTCCCACTGTCCCAGGCTGCTCCAAGCCCCAATGTCCAACCTGGCCTTGGGCACTGCCAGGAATCCAGGGGCAGCCACAGCTGCTCTGGCAATTCCAGCCCAGACAGGAATTCCCAGTTCCCAATCCCCCAGCCCAATCTCCCCTTTTCCAATCTGAAGCCATTCCCTGTGTCCTGTCCCTCCATCCCTTGTCCCCAGTCCCTCTTCAGCTCTCCTGGAGCCCCTTCAGGCCCTGCCAGGGGCTCTGAGCTCTCCCTGGAGCCTTCTCCTCTCCAGGTGAACATTCCCAGCTCTCCCAGCCTGGCTCCAGAGTAAATTTTCCTGTTCTCCTCTGGACTTGCTCCATCTTGGGATCTCAGAGCAGGAGGCTCAATCCTGTTATTCCTTCCTCTTTTCCAGATCCACAAGATCCCAGAGCATCCAACTGAGCAGGGCAATGTCAGATGAGCCTTCCAACACCCCAGCTCCCGTGGATGAGCCTGTTCTCCACCCCTGTGAGGGGATCCTGATTCATGTCCAACCTTTTTCCTGGTTGAGGGAATGGGATTCCTTCTCACACTCTGGGAAAATCCCTGCTGAGCACTGACAGAGCCATGGCAGGAAAGCCAAAGGTGATCCAAGGAAATTGAGGGTGCAGAGGTGATTTTGATTAACGGGGCACCACGCTTAAACCAGGAATAGGATTTTTTTTTTTTTTTTTTGGAAATTCCTAAAGCAAACAGTGCTTAAGTTAAATTGCCCAGAGGTCTTGGTGCACACGGTGCTGTGGAAGGAATTGAAGTGAAAAATGTTTCATCTGGAAAGAGAAACTCCATTAGTCAGTGTGAGCCACTCCTTGTGATGAGTTACGGGTCATCCATCAGTCAATTCCATAATGGATCATCCAGATTCATGCCCGGCCCTCCTTACAGCAGGAATGTTAATTTTGCTTTCCTTGACTTGTTTTCCATCTTCATTTGCCTCAGCTTCTGGTCTGAAATAAGTGGAGATCCCTGTTTTACTGATTTTTATGGGATCAATTTGGAGTGGATGGAGCTGCAAAACCTCGGGAACATTTGGATGGCTCTGGGAAGGTTTTCCCTCTTAGCAAAGCTGGGATTGGGGTCGGGCAGTTGAGCCCATCCCAGGGATAAGAGATGGAGAACTTCCAGTTTGAGGTGTATTTCCACTCAAAATGCTTCTGATTCCAACAGAATCCTCTGCAGATTGAGCTGCAGGTGGAACATGGAAGTGTTGTAGGAATAGGAAAAGGAAACAAAGAGTTTCCAGATTTTCCCCTTTCATTTCCTGCTCCAAGATCAGGTTGTTGTTTCATCCCTCAAGCTGTGCCAGGAGAGGCTGAGGTTGGCCACCAGGAGCAATTCCTTCCTGGAAAGGGTGGTCAGGCCTTGGAAGGGGTCATCCATCAGCCAGTTCCATAATGGATCATCCATATTCATGCTCTGCCAGGCATGGTTACGGCAGGGATGTTAATTTTGGTTTTCCATCTTCATTTCCCTGAGCTCCCGATCTGAACGAGCGGAGATCCCTCTTTGCTGATTTTCATGGGATCGATTCAGAGTGGATGGAGCTGCAAACCCTCAGGAACATCTGGAGGTTCTGGGAAGGTTTTCCCTCTCAGCAAAGCTGGGTCTGGGGTCAGGCCCATCCCAGAGATAAGAGATGGAAAAATACAGGGAATGAGCGACCAGCCCTGAGACTCGTGTGCTAATCCCCCTCCTAAACCAAATCTAAAACGACAGGGGCAGATCTGGGAGTTCACTGAGTTTATTGCCTTGGCTTTATAGGAAAACAATTTTTTTTTTCCTGTCCCAATTCCTGCCCCTCCAGGCATTTCCCGATCTCCCAGGGGAAAATTCCCTGTTCCTTGCAATTGTTATCTTGGAGGGATGGTGGTTCCTCGGCTCAGGTGTGCAATAACCTCAAAGGTTTTTTTTTATCAAAGCAGTAAAATGGAACTTCTCCTTCCACCACCGTCATTTTAAAGTGTCCTGGAATTTGTTTAATGGAAACTGAGCGCGGTAATGAGCGCAAAAAGAACGCACTTGAGTGAAACAGAAACGGTTTCAGTCTTGGGTTTTTCTTTAAGATCTCCTGAAATAAAAAGGGAAGATAATTGACAGCAGCTTCTATCACGAAGAACAGGTATTTATGTGTCTACTAATAATTTATGGGATGGAAAATCCAGCACTTCCATTGAAAGGGAAGGTGAAGGAATGAACTCCCTCTCACTCCAAGAGTTCCCACCTTGCTGAACGCGTTTCCTTCCCAGCCTTTGTGTGTGCATAAATCCGTTTCTTTGAATTGCAGTCACCTGGGGTTTGATGTCTCTGTGTCACCCTCCCCTGTCCACAGCAGATGAAAATCTCCCCCTCAGACATTGCCACCAACTCTGCTCGTTAATATTCATCATTACCTTCTGCATTCCGCCTTGCAATTAATTTCCAGCCCACATGAAAGTGCTTCTGTCTGAGCCCATTTAATCGATTTTCAAGGTAGACGTTCCTCGAGACATTGCTGCCACTTCCCACCAAAACAATGCAGATTATTTAAGTTTGCTGTGATAACCCTGTTGGAAGGACAATCAAGCTGGATAGCAAGGTATCCTTTGGATAAATTCTCCTGTCAATGCTTTGCTGAGCTGCTTAAGAATGAAAATACATCAATTATTCCAGGTGTGGAAGGAGACTCCCTCAAAAACCTGGTTTGGTGGGAAAAAGTCTTGGCTGTGCTGTCACCCATGGAGCAAGAGGGTTAAATGTTGTTTGAGCCACAGATTTGCCATGAAAAACTCAACTCAGATCCCAATCAGTGTTTGGAAAGAGAGCAGGAAGAAGGGAAGGGTTTGGGAGAAGCTCAGAGTGGAGCGTGGAAAAGGCAGGAGACGCCTCAGCAGGGATAATAATAGAATCATGGAATGGTTTGGGTGGGAAGGGATCCTAAATCCCCCCCAGTGCCACCCCTGCCATGGCAGCGACATCTCCCACTGACCCAGGCTGCTCCAAGCCCAATGTCCAGGTTTGGAGCAACCTGGGATGGTAGAAGGTGCCCCTGCTGGAACTGGATGATCCCTAAAATCCCTTCCAACCCAGATCATCCCGGAGTTCTGGGATCAGAATTGCCATGCCAGATGTGTGTGAGCAGCCATAATGTGACAAAATTGGGAAATAAAGGATATTTTTGGGGACTTGAGGTGGCTCATGAAGTTTGGAGAGTGGCAGCGACAATAAACAAAATCGATAATTCTTTACAGATTTCCTTTCTCATTTATTTCCTTTCCAAGTGTGGTTTATTCCAAGTTACAACTCCTTTATTGAGCCCAGCGTGAATGAATTTTACATCCCAGCAACAACGAATTCAAAGCCAAGGAGCCCAGCCTGGGGATTTGCTGGATTTTTGGGATTTTGGGGGGAAAATCTGATCAGGATTTGGCTGGAAATGCAGCAAAAGTTCCTGGAGCTCGCTGAGTGGTTGTTGCAAAAATAATCCAGGTGGGGCACTCCGCTGGAGTGTTTGTTTGCTCCTAATTGTCCTGCCCTTCTTCAGCTGGGCTTGATGAGATTTCTCTGCATAATTAAAAAGCCCTCAAGGAAAAGGAAAGTAAAGTAGTCAGCAAATTAATCTGTAGGACGAGGGAACGCTGATCATTCCGAGCACCTTAATTCGTTTAAAATTCACTTTTCTTTCAGGTTTTCCCTTCATCACTGTGAGCTAATTAGAAACCACTTTAGTGTGGCATTAATGCACACAGACTTTTTAGCCCCATCCTGAATTTCTTTGTGTTTTAAGGGAATTTTCCTCGAAATGAAGTTTAAAAATAATTGAAAAATTAAATTTTTTATTTTTTTTTTTTCCATTTTAAGGTGGGGAGAGGTTTCTTTAGGAAACAGGAAGCAATGTGGAGGCTGAATCCTCTCTGCTGCATCCTCACATTTTGGGAAAACCTCTGGATGGGAGCTGAGGGGCTCTGGCCAAAGCTGCTGCTGCTGCCTGGGCACCCCACTGGTTTTTCTGGGATTTGGGAATGAGCCTCGCAGGAAATATTTTGTTTCCTTGTTATTAAAACCAAAGTGCTGCTGATTTGGAGGGGAAATGGGGTTGGAAATCACCGCCTCAGGTCTTCAGGGTTGGAGGATCAGGGATGGATGGGAGATTGGGAATTGGGAATTCCTGGCTGGGCTGGAATTGCCAGAGCAGCTGTGGCTGCCCCTGGATCCCTGGCAGTGCCCAAGGTTGGGCATTGGTGCTTGGAGCAGCCTGGGATGGTGGAAGGTATCCCTGCCATGAGATTTGAGATCCTTCCAACCCGAACCATCCTGGAATTCTGTGATCCCCTCTCCTGAGGCTCCCCAGACCACCAACCAAGCTGGGTTGGGCCCTTCCTTTGTGTTTTGCTCTGACACGGAGAGGTTTGGGGGTGAAAAGTGTTTTATTTTCCCTCTGGAAAGCCTTGTAGCCACTAAAGCTGTGAGAAATCCCTGGCATGCTCTTAATGGGTGGTCAGGGAATAAAAAAGCCGCTAAAAAAGGGAAGATCCAGGGAAGAAACGACTCCTAGCAGGACTTGGAATTTGCTGAGGAGCGCTGAGCTGAGCTCATCCCTCTGAATGAAGACAAAATGCTGAGCCCCATTCATACCAGAAATGCTCCTAAAATCCAGGTTTCGTCTCTGGAAATCCACATTCCGTGAGCTCAGAGTTCTCCGAACAGGCCCGGGATGTTTCCCAAGAGAATCAAAGGAGACAAATGTTAAAAAGGCAGCGACCAACACCGAGGGCAGAGCGCCCACGAAGCCCAGAACAAGATCTGCATCTCCCCAGAGCTGCTCCCCACCACACCCTCGACATTTGAGATGGGTCAATAGATGTGAAATCCCATCGATCCACTCGGGTTTGTTTTTTAAGGAGAGCTTTGCAGAGCGGCTGAGCCGCGTTTCGGAGGCGGAGGCGTCGTTAGAAAGGTTAATTGCTGTTCCAAGGCTCTGCCTGGGATCGATAGGACCAGGAGCTCCGAGGGTTTTGTGGAGAAGCAGCTGGTGGCTGCAGCTCTCCCAGCTGGAGTTTTGTTCCTCAGGAAAACAAAGCAGGGTCTCTGCCCAGGGATTCGGGAAAGCTGGATCAAGCTCCTTGACAGGTGCGGAAAACAAAGGTAATGTTAATTTTGCAAAATCCAGGAGAGGTTGGAGGAGTCTCTGTTTGCACCTGGAACAGCCAGAACCGCTGGAAAAGCTGCTGGAGGAGGTGACAGGGACAATCCTTGGGAAACAAGGGGTGGATGAGGGATTTCATCTGTTCCTCCTGAGGGTTGGGAATGGTGGCACAGCAGGGGAGGTCACTGCTCCTCCCTCCTCACTGAGGGCCCTGCGAGGGAACAGAGGCAGCAGGGCTCACTCAGCGCAGAACCAGGGAATTGCTTGGGCTGGAAAAGCCCTCTGGATCATCAAATCCAACCATTCCCCGCCACTGCCCCGTGTCCCCAAGGGCCACAGCCACAGGGATTTTAAATTCCCCCAGGGACGGGGGCTCCAGCACTGCCCTGGGCAGCTCTGCCAGGGCTGGACCAACCTTTCCATGGAGGAATTCTTCCTGATATCCAATTTAAACTTCTCCTGGACCAGCCTGAGGCCGTTCCCTCTCCTCCTGTCCCTGTTCCCTGCCAGCACAGCCCAACCCCCCCGGCTGTCCCCTCCTGGCAGGGACTTGTGCAGAGCCACAAGGTCCTCCCAGAGCCTCCTTTGCTCCAGGCTCAGCCCCTTCCCAGCTCCCTCAGGAATTCTCCAGACCCTTCCCAGCTCCCTCAGGAATTCTCCAGCTCCTTTCCCAGCTCCATTCCCTTCCCTGGACACGCTCCAGCCCCTCCATGTTCTCCTTGTCAAAGAACTTTGATGTACCTGAGCTTTTTTCCTCACCCTTTGCCACATCCAACAGGGGCTGGAGATTCTCCTCATCCCTGCCTTTGTCACTGAAATATTTACAGGAATATTTTTATATTTACAGGAATATTTTTGAAGTCCTTTGTGGCAGTATCCAGATTAAATTCCAGCTGGGTTTTGTCCTTCTGGTTTCCCCCCTGCTTCACCTCCTGACATCCTTGTCCTCCTGATCTACCTGCCCCTTCTTCCAGAGGTTAAAAATCCTCATATTCCGAATATTTTGTGCAGTTTACCCAGCCTGTGGCCCCAGTGTCCATGAGAATTCCATCCTGGCTCTGGGTGGAAAACGGGACACAATTTCCTGGAGCTCCAAACAGCGCTGGCTGCAGGATGGAATTCATTCATAAATGAGTAAACTCTGAGGGGAGAAAAGCAACATTTTTTTTTCTCTTCTTTGCACATGAGAAAATGGAGACTCAAAAAGATCCCAGGAAAAGCATTCCCTGATTTGGGGTGCTGTTTTTAGGATGCTCTGGCTCTGGTTCTGTTCCTGTGCTCAGGGCTCAGCTCCTGCTGGTCCTTTTCCCTCTCTCAGTGCCAGCTCCAGGAGAAAAATGTGACAGCTTTGGGAATTCTGAGATCTCAGAGCTAAACCGTGACAGGAGTTCTGTTCAGAACACAAGTGTGACTCCCTGAAAAGATGAAAATTCATTAATGATGAAATTAATGCCAGCAAAGCAGGACGAGGAGATTCTGAGAGACTCCCAGGCAAAGCAGCCTCATGGAGCTGTTCTTTCGTCACCCTCCTACCACGGGGCCATCACCTGAGTGATCCCAAAACTTTTCACCCCAGGAATTCCTCTTTAACCAGGAATCCCATCTCCCCCCTTCCCACACTGATCTCCTTGAGCCGGAATGAGACCAAAGCTCCGTTTGCCTGAGCCAATCTAAATAATCAGAATTATTTAACACCGTTTTTCTCTCTGAGCTGAGCACATCCAGGAATCTCCCAAGGACACCTGATGAAAGCTCCTGAATGCCAGGCTGAATCCCAATCATTGCTAATGCCCACTGAAACCTCAAACAGGAGATTCAATTAGATATTGCTGATTAGAGCCAGTCCCGGTGTCCCTGCCTTGATCCCTTTTCCCTGGGGATTTAACAGTAATTTGTATTTTGATAGCTCAATATTGTCCTGCTCTACAGCCCTGGGAGCTCTGCTGGGATTTGATCCGGCCCCCTTGGATGAGAAAAATCCCCCAGGATTGTCAGCGTTCCGATATTCCCTGGATTTCAGTCGTTGTCCAGGATCTCCAGCTGCCCCTGGAATCGTGGAACAATGGAGTAATGGAATAATGGAATAATAGAATAATAGAATAATGGAACCATGCAACCATGGAACCATGGAACCATGGAATCATAGAATTATGGAACCATGGAACCATGGAATTATGGAATCATAGAATTATGGAGCCACAGAACTATGGAATCATGGAGCCATGGAAGTATGGAATCATGGAATCAGGGAACCATGTAACCATGGAATTATAGAACCATGGAATCATGGAATCATGGAATCATGGAATGGTTTGGGTTGGAAGGGAACCTAAATCCCAGCCAGTGCCACCCCTGGATGGGCAGGGACACCTCCCACTGTCCCAGGGACACCTCCCACTGTCCCAGGCTGCTCCAGCCCCAATGTCCAACCTGGCCTTGGGCACTGCCAGGGATCCAGGGGCAACCACAGCAAATCTGGCAATTCCAGCCCAGCCAGGAATTCCCAATTCCCAGTCTCCCATCCATCCCTGCCCTCTGGATGTGGAAAGCCATTCTCTTTTGATCCTTTGGGTTTTCCTCACTCCTCTGCTTTGTGTTGTCCGTATTTTTTTCCTCTGGGCAATTTCCATGCCCTGGATATCTCGGGGTGCTGTCATTGCCAGAACAGACCTGCCCCATTCCTGGCTCTTTTCCCTCTCCTTTTAGCTCCCATATTTTCCTTTTCTCTTCCTGGTGCCCTGGTTCATGCACCTCCAACGTGGAATATTTTGTTTTCCCTCTGTTTTCACCTCTCCCTTCGTGCAGCCTCTCCCCGTTGGCTTCCAGCCCGCTCTGCCTTCCAGGCAGGAACAGAAAGCTGGGATTTGCTGTGGGAATGTTTTAGGGGCTTCTCTGGAGCCAAAACACCTAAAATGGGATCCAGCATCTTCCCGCTGCCTCAGACTGGATTTGGGACAAACACATCCATGAATAATCCAATCCCCCAAGACTCAGATGCTGACTTTGGGAATTCCCAGCTCTGGGATGGCCTGGAAACCCCATTTTTTGGGTGTCACGGTGCATGGAAGCTGAATTATTCCCCTCAGTGCACACCTGAGCTGAGCAGCAGCTCCGCAGGACTTTGGGAGCAGGTGGGGGTGGGAACAGCGGGATTTTAGGAGCTGCCTCAGGCAATGTCACCGGGAAGTGACTGCAGCTGAAAGTGGAGCAGAAAACACGATGGGACTTGGCCACTGCACACGTCTGGGATCATCTCTTCTCCTGGCACTCGCAGCCTGCACCTTGTCCACCTTTCCTTCCAGTTCACCAAAGGAACACCTGAGCTCTGTCCTTGTCCAAATCCGCGTTATCCATCCAAAATCCACGGCTGCGCCAGAGCTGGGGGCTTCCCTCCCTCACTCCAGTTTAATAAACAACTTTCATTGAGTTCCTGCTGCGATTCCATGGATTTAGACAATCTTAATTATGTTCAAAGAGGAAAAAAAAATCACTAATTTGCGGTTTGACCACACCATTTAATCAGTTTGTACCAATTAATTCCCAGTATTTCCACTGTAATTACACCTCTTTAAAAAGCCAGTTAATTTTACGTGTGAATATATATTCCCAGACCTGTCATTCCTGGTAAAGCAAAGGAATATATTTATACATTCCCCAGGCTGGCTGAGGTGTCTCCGAGTGAGGAATATGAGTTTATAACTGTCTGCAGTGGAATTCCTTTGGGAAATGGCTCAGAGAGGAGTGTGGAATCATCGGCTGCCTCCGAGGCTTGTAAATGTGTCACCTTGTTTTCCAAGGCTTGTCTCGCTGATACAGGAACAAAGCAGCAGCTGGGAAAACGGAATATGTCACTCCCACATGGATGTTTCTTTGGAAAATTGGGCTTTCCCCAGTGGTGCCACGTTATCCAACAGCTGGCACTGGTCAGCGTGGGATTGTTGATGAAGGATTGGTTGAAAAAGTAATTTTTTTTTTCTACAAATATTCTACGCGGCAAAGCAGGCACAAGAAGATTGGGGGTTTTTTGACCAAAAAGTCTGGAAAAAATTGGATTTTTTTCCACAAATAGGCTGTGTCCAAAGTGATTCCCTCCTGGATAATTCATGGAGATTCCAGGTAAATGGATGTGTGAGGAGGAAGGAGCTGCAAACTGAAAGTGGGGTTAGATTAGATGGGATATTGGGAATTCCTGGCTGGGAGGGTGCGGAGGGGCTGGAATGGAATTGCCAGAGCAGCTGTGGCTGCCCCTGGATCCCTGGCAGTGCCCAAGGCCGAGTTGGACATTGGGCTTGGAGCAGCCTGGGACAGTGGGAGGTGTCCCTGGGACAGTGGGAGGTGTCCCTGCCATGGCTGGGGTGGGATGGGGTGATCCTTAAAATCCTTTCCAACCCAAATCATCCCATGATTCCATGATTCCATGGTTACATGATTTCACAATTCCATTATTCCATGATTCCGCAATTCCATGGTTCCATGATCAGCCCGTTCACTCCTACAGAGAACAGCTGGGAAGGTTTCATCTTCACCCAGAGAATTCCTGGGGCAGCTGAAGATCCCGGAGAAGAGCCAGGAGTGGGGCAGGTCTGTTCTGGCCGTGGTATTAATGATACCAGGAAGGAATTCCAAGGCAGCTGGAAAAGTCCAGATTTGTGGATCCAGGTTTGTGGATTGAGGCCTCCCCGTTGTCTCCTCTCATTGATTTGGGTCTTTCCAGATTTCCCTGGATCATCCTGCTTTCTCTTTCCTCCCTCCCTCTCCTGCCTGGTTTGGTGTCCACCTGACTCAGAGGAACATCTCCTTTTGGACCCATCCGATGGGTCAGAACTTGTTTTTTCCTCTGTTCACAGAATCCCAGAATTACTTGATTTGGAAAAGCTCTCCCAGCCCATCCAGCCCCAGCTGTGCCTGATCCCCACCTTGTCCCCAAGTGCCACCTTCAGGAATTCCTTGGACACCTCCAGGGATGGGCACTCCAAACCTCCCCGGGCACTTCCAATCCCTGAGCACCCTTTCCATGGGGAAATTCCTGCTGCTGTCCACCCTGAGCCTCCCCTGGCCCAGCCTGAGGCCGTTCCCTCTCCTCCTGTCCCTGTTCCCTGCCAGCACAGCCCGACCCCCCCGGCTGTCCCCTCCTGGCAGGGACTTGGAGCATTTCTCATTCCCATTTCTCCAAGCTCCCTGCTCCTCGAGCAGATTCCAGACAATGATTCCAGAACCACCAGCGCCGTTCCCTGAGCTCTTTTCTCCTGGTACCAACACCAGGCTGCCTTTCACGGTGGGAAATGTCTCCTCTCTCCCTGCTGGGCACCGCTTTCATCTCCCTGAATGTTTTATTTTTCATCCCATCCCAGAACAGCTGCTCGATTATTCCCCGCTCTCAGCAGCCATAGGAAGGGATTCAGGACCTGGACATAAAACAAAATCTGGACAATGCAGGACTTGGCTTGTTCGTGTAGAGCACACCAAGAACGAGCCCCAGCTGCACTGAGCTGTTAATTAGGGTTATTTTAATGAGGAGAGGGAGGAAAGGACCTCAGATGCAGCATAAATGTGGGGGAAAAAAAACCTCCTCCAGGTGATGCCAATGCTTGGGTGGCCCCAGAGCTTCCACCCTGTGCTGTTCAAGACCTCAGCTGGCTCTGATTCGGCAATTTTGTTTGGCTTTATGCTTGTCCCATTCCAAATCCCACAGAAATTCCTCTGAAAAAGCCAAGCAGGCCAGGTTGGGAAATAGGATAAGAGCGGGGTTGGCTGTGGTGGGATCAGGACCAGCTTCTTGTCATCTCTGCAATATCAGCTTGGCTCTGTTGGAGCTTCTGCATTTTTTTCCATGTTTTTTCCCAGCGTGTTCTTATCAGTCAGGAGCTAAAAAGCCTGTTAGGAATGAAAACGAAAACACAACTTGATTATCTTCCACAGTTTCCCTCACAGAAATTGTCAGGAGCTTGCAAAAAAAAACAAACTCCTGAGCAAGTAAAATTAAAAAAAAAAAAAACCTTAAAAATTCTGATGTGCTGCTTGTGTTTTTCAGCTGCTCTGAACACAAACATCTTCCCAGGTGGGTTTAAAAACAAAGCTGCCTAAAAATCCTCTCTAAAAAAAGAAAAAAAACCCCAAGCATTAAATCAATTTTTATTTCAATTTTTTGCAGTTTCCATCCACGGAGGTTTAACTGCAGATCAATGGGGTTTAATTGGCTCCTGCTCACCTTGGAGCTTCCCTTTTGGGCAGGCAGGAAGATTTGTAAAAACTTGAGGAGGTTCTCCAAGGTGGACCCTGATTCCTCTGGAGAGGCTCATGGGCGGTGAGAGGTGAAAAAGGAGGAATTTGGTTGTGTTTTGATGCTGTGGTGCCCACAAACCAGGAATTTTTTGGGACAAATATCCGTCTTTGTGCGTGATGTGCCCCAGATTCATCTGTAGGAAAGGGGAGAGCATTGGCTGGGCTCGGAGCATGGGTTTAAAAATCAGAAGAGAAAGAAAGTTCTTTACTCAGAGGGTGAGGAGGGGCTGGGCTGGAATTCCCAGAGCAGCTGTGGCTGCCCCTGGATCCCTGGCAGTGCCCAAGGCCAGGTTGGACATTGGGGCTGGGAGCAGCCTGGGACAGTGGGAGCTGTCCCTGGGACAGTGGGAGGTGTCCCTGCCCATCCAGGGATGGAACTGGGATGGGATTGAAGGTTTTTTCCCACTCCAAACCATTCCAGGATTCTGCAATCTCAAATCCAGGATCCCATCAGCAGCTCCTGATTGTCTCTTTTTGAACTGGAAATCCGATGTTTTTTACCTAATGGGAAGATTTGAGGAAGGATGGATTCCACCTTTTCCCCACTGCTCCTTTTTTGTGCAGGGCTCGATGGTCCCTGAGGGTCCCTTCCAGCTCAGCTGTTTCTGGGATTTTGCATGGAAATCGAGGATTTTGGAATGCGAGGAAGGCCATGCAGAGCCAGAGGTGGGATTTGGGACTTCCTCTCATGCCTTGGCCCCACCCCAGGAGCTGCTCAGGCTGAATTCTGGGATTTAGTGGGATCTCAAAGCAGAAAACTGAAAAATTCTGAGAAATTCCAAAAAATTCCAAGTCTCAACCAGAATCCCAAAGATTTTCCTGGGGAGAAGCTGCCACCATCGGTCAGGCTTTGGTCACTCTAAATTTACCCCGAGCCCCCAGAGGTGCCCTGAATTTCAATTCTGCTCCCCCAAAACTCCCAAAGCTTCACCAGATGAGGATTTCTTGCTCTTGGCTCGTGTTCCCACCAGGAAATGCAGAATGGACGGGAATCTCTGCATCTCACAACCCCTCAGGAACATTTTTGCTCCAGAAATTTCCATGACACCTCTCAGTTCTCTCCATGAAGAAAAATATTCCCACTCTGGAACATTAAGAATTAAAATTCATTAGCTCAGGCCCCCATTGAATTTTCAATATTTTCTCTGCCTGAATTATTAAGATTTTTGTGGGGATCCAGCAGCTTTTCCATTCCCCACTTCCCAGAATTCCCTGTCCATCACAATCCAGTTTTTGTGCCCCATTTGTCACCATGGGAACAGCTTTGAGATTCCCACACCTGGGCTGTGGCATTAATGAATAAATAAAGTGGAAAGAGCACTGATGACAAAAAATAAAAAAAATAAAATAAAAAAAGAGAGAAGCATTCAAAAGCTCTGCAATCAGCAGAGATAACAACAGAAAAACGCATGACAGGTAATAAATGAGAAAATTCTTGTCTGGAAAACTCGACTCGGGTTCCTGTGCGTGAATCTAAGAGGAATTTTGGTGAGCAGAAAAATAGCTGCTGATCAGATCTTCATTTAAAGGCTGAATTCTCACAGCATTTCCCCAATATCGGCTTCCAGAACCTCCCAAAGGAAAACACAAACCTGGCAGTGACCACGAACAGAAATATTTTCCTTTCCCTGCTGCACTTTTCCATACTCAATTTCGTTATTATTATTATTAATATTATTATCATTTGATGGAGTGAAAAGAAGCCAAGGAGGAGCCTCAGGCGAAAATGGTTCCTTGTCTCCAGGAAGTTTTATCAGGATCAGATCTCTCCTGGTTGGGAATGTGCCCCTGATCATGGCAGGGGTTGGAGCTGGGTGGCCTTTAAGGCCCTTTCCAATTTATTCTGGGATTTTTAGGATTCCCTGCTCTCCTTCCAGCCCAGACCTGTTCCTTTTCCCTGATATTCCAAGGTCCAGCATCCAGAGCTGGAATGTGTGGGGCTCACCACAGCAAACCAGCCACTTTCCCCAGCTCCTTTTTAGGCATAAAAATCTTTAAATCAAAATTTGAATCCAGAATTTAGGCAGGATAAACCACGAACTAAAATATTTGGCTGCCGTGGCCAACTCCAAGTGACATCCCTTGGGAAAGGCCAGGGATTTCAGGAAAACATGGATGTCAGTGATCCTGAAACTCAAGGAGGCCAAAGCAGAGAACAAGAGAGCGAAAGCAGCTTCCAAGATTCTGGAATAAGCACGGAGAACGTGATGGAATTCTGCCTTCCCTGTGTGTCATTAACAATTCATTAGGAGTTGGTGTTAATGAGAATCAGGTGTCCTGGAGCTCCTGCCTGCACTGTGCTCCAGCCT